>JABUQX010074998.1:0-23346 GCA_015478945.1 Trachelipus rathkii | reverse complement strand
TGCGTGTGATTCCTCTAACGCATAAAAGACGTCACAACTGACCAGAATGAGTGCATAAATAATGCACTATATTTATATATTATGATTTTATATATATAGAAGTGATAAATGTTATAGCTAATACGAATCCAGTCAGAACTCAGTGAAAGAGGGGGTAAAGGCCAGATTTACTAAGAAGTATTAATTATTAGAGAATGTTATATATTTAAGTCAAATTATAGGAGTAAGGCCCATGAGAAAATTATTTTATCAGAAGGAGAATCAAGAAGGGCAGCATCAATTTCCTTATTTAGTGAAAGATAAACGCTTGTGTCTCAGTTCACGAATAATATTTACCTGCAATCGATTCTTCAGGGCAGAGTCGATTTTAATATATATATAATATTTAATATGTAATATTATAATATTATATATTAATTATATATATATATATATATATATATATATTATATATATATATATTATATTATTAATATATATTATATATATAGTATATAATATATTATATATCCTATATAATATATATATATATATATTATACTTATATAATAAATAATATTCAAAATTATTCCTACAATATTAATTATTATTATAATATTAATTATTAAATATATAATATATATATAATTATATTATTATATTAATTATAATATTATATATTATAAAATTATATATATATTATAATATATTACTATATCCTAACAGGCTTCCGGGAGATACTGGAGGAAAGCAAGGAATGGGTTCGGGTTTTGATTATTTAGGATAATATGGGTTAAATTATAAGGGATACTTAGTAGATATTATAGGGAAAATTTAGTTTATCTGAGGAGTTATTGTGTAGGGATAAGATATATGCTGGTTATTTACTATTGCTGAATAGAGTCTACATAGTCGGAGAAGACTAGGTAAGGGGTAGGGATTATATATAATTTATTTTATTAGTGAGTACAATTTGCTGGTCAGATAAAGGAAGGAAGAGAGTCGACGATGTATTGGAACTCCCACCGAAAAGAAAGGGAGGGAAAAACAAAATTGTTTGAAGACTATGTTTATAGTGCAGCAATAAAAGAGGAAAATGGATGAAGATCTCCATTCTTCCAGGAGGTATGGATGACAAAAAAAAGCGGCTCACTTGTTCAAGGGTAAATCCCTCTGTACCCTCACGCCAAAAATTTCAGTCATGCTTGAAGAACGTCTAATTTCACATATGGCGAATAGCATGTAAGATACTGGATACTGCCGTTTCCCTGGCGAAAATCTAACACTTTTTCTGTTTGGATAGGAGAAATCAAATACCACTCCAGAAATAAAACATTTATATGTTGCTCAACCTATCGTAAGAAAAAGTGAAAAAAAAGCTATCTATCTACCACCACTTTAGCAACTAAGACTTTGCATCGCCTTGGTGAAGGCAGTCATCATCCCATTACAACCCAGACAGTAGTTTGAGAATGAGATGAGCGAAATAAAATAAATACCCCTTAAGGACCGTGGACTCAGGGAGCGAAAGAAACACATAGATTGTGCGTTTCCCCTAAGTATAGTGATGAGATGATTGAATAATTTAAAGGATGATGTCACCGTGACATGTCGCATGATACATCAATCAGACCTCCCAGGAAAAGTGAATAACAAGAGGGAAAAGAAGAAAAATTCATAAAGAGAATATGGCTAGGAAATTGTTCCTAAAAAGGGAATATAAAAAAATAAACGTTTTTAATTGCCCTAAAGCTTGAAAAGATTTTATAGTTCACAGCAGGCTTAAAATTAGGTTTGTTCATAGTTTAAAACAAATGTCATCGCAGCTCCCCAGAGTACAAGGGAGGTCCTCAGTTGCTGTCTACTGAGCCACAGAGATAAAATCCTTTAACTTGGGCAGTGTACGTAATGTCCTGATTTGTAGAACATTTTATATGTTAATGTCAAAAAAAATGTTTTTCACTACTCTTCATACGAAAGAATATTTTAATGCGTCGTCCTTCGCTAAAACTTGAGTTTGAGATTATGTGTTTTCTCCGATAGAGAATCTGATGTTGAGGTAGGTTCCTCTGAAGAGGACGGGTTATCTAAATCATAAATTTTAGAATGAATTCTAACATTTTTTCGTTATTTAATGATACTAACCGTACACATACATTGGGAGAAGTGTGGGAGGGTATTCAGTATACCTAATTTTCATTTCTGACCAAGGATAGATCGTTGATAGAAATGCTAGGATGGCCAGAGAACATCCTACGATTGTTAAAGATTCGGAAATAGTCATCTATTCCAAGCAACTGGAATTGTGGAAAAAGCAAAATTATTTACCGATTAGCTTTTTTCTTTAATTGACCGAATCCGGTAAGTTAGTGTACGATTCTAAAAAGTCTTTCGAAGAGGAGTGAAGTGATTAATTTATAACCCACTAGTAGGTGGGAAGGGTTGAGAAACCCTTGTAGAGGAGCTTTTCTCACACAAAAGTGAGGGGTCTGCAGTTAAGAACTAGCTCGACCTCAGCGAGAACTGTGTAAAATTCGTTATATGTAACTGATTCAGTTTTTAAAATTCTCTTGAGATGAGGTTTTAGTTATCCCAATTATTAAACTTTCAAAGAAAACCCCATAGTGGCTATTACGAACTAGATTAAAACCCATAGTAATGGAATGTTCGGTCAAAAAATTTCTACCCGATGGTAACGTACGTAAATTTTTAATATACTGAGATGCAACTTGAAAATAAGTAGCGTTGTCTGAGTATATTATAGAAGGAAAATCACGCCTATCTATGCACCTACGAAGCACCCTCAAGAAAGACTCTGTGCTATTATCGAAGACAAGCTCAAGATGAACAGTGCAAGCAAAAATAAGACAATAACACTTAGTGATGGCAGTTTTCAATGTTTTAACATTGGAATAACCTGTAAGGTCTACCATGATGACTGTAAAGGTTTTGCTCTCCATTACACGAACACTAGGTAAAACCGCCAGAGGAGTCGGACAAAAATGATCTGAATGGAGGAGTTTGCACAGAACACAAGGGAAAACTATCTTCTTGTTTTGGTGTATGCTTGTAAAATAGAACTTCCAAAGCATGATCAACAGAAGTTCTGAAATTCCTAAGTGGTGATGAATGTTATGAAATTACCATTCCATAAGTTTAGTAAAATGTGAATTTGTATGGAGTAGGATAGGAAACTTGGTATCATAACTAAGTTCGGCATTATTAAATTTCCTATAGCACCAAAGAACATCCTTCGCTAATTTCAAACTTAATTGCTTAGTTAATTTCAGTGGATTTCTGTTTATTTGTTGGAGGTTGTTGTGGGGTGTTGCATCTTTTAGAGGGATCCTTTGTCTCCTTGGCTTCCTTGGATTCCGAATAAAATTGTCTCGAATTTTTCAAAAAAGAGAGGTCTTGATCTACTATCTTTATGAAAAAGTACAAAGATCAATTTGCTTTGGCCCTGCAACACTGCACCTTGTCCTTTGTTTCCTAAGGTATCTTCTGGACTAGGAGGGAACCTAAAATGATTGAACGACTGTTACAATCACCAACCATTTCCTTCGTGTTAAGGAATTCACCATAGCAAAACAAATCTGTTTTAAACTTGTACAGTTCTTTGCAATTGTATTTAGGAGGGGAAAGCACACTTGATTTTAAAATAAGCGTTTCGTTCACTTTTCTTTTGTTACCATTCGTTTTTAAGTTTCATTTAAATAATTTCGAAGTTATCTCCGACCCCTGCGTACCGTAATCGAGTGTCAGGACGCTACCCCTTAAGTGTCCGGAAGGAGTTCTAGTTTAGTAATATTTTCATAACCGTGACCCTCCGGAATGGAATCAAAAGCATCTAAAAACAGTTGAAATTATAACGAGGAGTAACCGCAAAACAATGGTAATTTTTTCTGACTGGGGCGATATAATTCTGGCTTATGATGATTCCTGAAACAACAAGAACCTATCATCGGTGGAGAATAGATGAACTTATATTAGAATTCTTCTTAGAGTTTAGACACTAAGAAGCCCTATCTCTTTAGTTTCTATTCATGCTTTGAATTTTAAAACACTCCTCATCATCTGCAATAAATAATCCGCTTCGAGAGAGTCATGAATAGTCTTATCACTCTCGTCTAGTTTTACACTGATATCTTCCAAAAGCTCTGTGAGTGTAGGTATAGTCGGAGTGGAAGGACCGGATTTTAACAAAAGTTATTCAAGTTCGGTAGTGGCATGACTAAGGGACTCTTTTATGCTTTCAATTACCTTCTTTGCTGCTCTTAACTTCCTTGCGTCAGTTGAATCTACATCATTCAGATGGGAAATACTCTGATATCTTCTATTTGACTACGGTCGGTGAAACACATAAACAAATGATTGAGAAAATGAGAGAGAGAGAAAAAATAAATTGTATTTAAGTTTTATGGATTTGAAACAGTTGTATGATAGGATTAGTACGGAAAATTCTATAGCGGTTAGTGATATATGCGTTGTTGTAGCTTTCAATGATCAACTAAGTATGGGTATAACGATAGCAGGTCTGTGTAAAAAAAAATGAGTTGTAGCTCGATATGTTTAGTATGTAAATAGCGGTGGTGAGGCAGGAGTGTTAAGTCTTGTTATTTCAATTTATACTCTATATATATAATATATTATATTATATATATATTTATTATATATTATATATTATATATTATATATATATATAATATATATATATATAGGGTTATAAAAATTAGAGGTGGGTCGGTGCAGGGAAAGTATTAGAATGCTGGAGAATATAAGAGACTGGAGGTTGCCTAGCTAATATCTGCGGATGATTTGGTTTTCTATGGCGAATAAACTACATTACAGGTATTATCTTCCAATTCTTTGCAATTACTTTTGCAGTTTATGACTAAATGCAAAAGTAAAATTGTGTGTGTGAGTGATTGGTGGAGTAATCTTATTTTAACTCCAGTTAAAAATGTCGGGAATATGTTGGATTAGAAAGAAAACTATGATGCAGAGTGTAGGTAGGAATGTGTGTGAATGGCTGAGGGAAGTGTCGGCATGAATCAATTAATCCGATGATTGCATGTAATCTGGGCTATGTGCTTGTGCAGTACCGCCTAGGGGTCTTTACATGAGGGTATGTGTACCTATGTTTAATAAGTAGTGTGACTATGGCTGTGAAAAGAGTGTCTTTATAGATCTAAAGTGTATTGTTTATGTTGGGGACGATAGAGGGTGTTGTTAGAGCATGCGAAGCAGTATCACTATCTACAAGATGTGGGGGTATTGTGTGGTGGGAAATGAGAGAATAAATGGGAGTACTTTGAGATGGTTTGGTAACTTGTGGTAGGAATGAATTGCTAGGCGCGTAACCATTAGGAGGGTATATCATATCACTCCATCTGCAAATACACTCCTGCATAACCACAGCGTGTGAATCGTAACAGCCTGGATTCAAACCTCTATGCATGGGAGACCGAAGAAAAGTATGACTGAGTCAGTATATAGGAGTTGCCTGGAAGGAAAGGAATTGTGAGTTTGACAGGGGGCGAGGAAACTGGTGGATATAGGAGTGAATGCGGTGTGTTATGACTGGGTATGTTTGTAGCCCAACCTGGCCAAGGGTACCTACGTATTGCGAGATGGTAGTGAGGGTCTCGCAGTTATCGAAGCTCTATGGTGGATTTTTTGACTGCGGCGAGTTTACTAAACTAAAAGGTTTAAAGGGGGCGTAAGGCTGGTTTTTTTTAACTTGCGTCATATTATTCTAGACTTTTCTGTTTACATTGCATGTGCGGAACCTTACCCCAGTCTTGGGGAAAGAGGTGGGTGATTTATATATATATATATATAATATATATTTTAATATATAATATATATTTATATATATATATATATTTATATATATAATATTATATTATATATATAATATTATATATATATATAATATATAGGGTATATATAGATAGTTCTATCAAATTATAAAATTATTATTGCATTTTACTTTTGAAATAAGATAAAATTAAATGATTTATATAAGATTTAATTTTATTCAATAAAATATTATGTTATGGTAAAAAAAAATATATATCAGTAATTATTGTTATACTTGTAGGGTATAAAATTTTCTTAAAAAAATGTTAATACCAATATATATATAATATTATATATTATATTATATTATTTATAATATATATAATATATATAATTATATATATCTATATATATATTATATAATATAATATATATAATATTATAGATATATATATATATATATATATATATATAATATAGATATTATATATATATATTATATTATTATATATATTTATTATTATTATATTATTATTATATTATATATATATATATTATATAATTATATATATATTATATTTATATATACTATATATATTATTTTTGGATTATATATATTATTATATATATATATATATTATATATATATATATATTATATTATATCTATTATATATATAGTCTTAGTAGCTTAGGCTGACTCTATATTATATTCATATATACATAATATATTATATATATATAATATATATATATAATATATTATATTATATATATATATATTAATATATTATATATATTATATATATCAAAGGCGAACTCTTTTATTCTCGCGCTACCTCAGATAGAGACTTAGCACGAGTTAACATTATAAAATGATAGATTTTAAAATATAATGTTACGATAAAATCTCTTATTTTTTTTTGGAAAAATACTCAAAATGAAGGAATTACATAATAAATAAATATGTAAATTGAAGCAAAAGTTAAGCGTCATAGGAGTTTAACTAATGCTTAATTTTCCATCATTAAAAGGGACTGGTTCGTGTCAAATCAAGAGTCGGAGATGTAGAACACTGTGTAAAATTTGTAATATAATAATGGATTCATATATATGTTGCCTTTTGTGCTTGTCTCTTTTGTTACATTCTCATTTTTGTAATAATAGAGTCTGAACTACTTTAAGATGTTTATTTTAAACGTTTATATTTATAATATTATTATATTATATATATTTATATATTATTATATATATATTATATATTATTTATTAATTATATAATATATATATATTATAATTTATATATATATATTATATAATATACTAATTATATATATATTAATGTTATATATATATATATAATATATATATTATTAGTATATTATATGACTTTATATATATATTTAGTAATATATTATTATATATATTATTAATATATATATATATATTTCGAATTTGTGTAATATGTGATTCACGATCAACTTTCGACATTTTGTTCAAAGAGAAGTTATATCTGACGGAATTTACCAGACGAGCATACGACCGAGCAAGATCTTATTTTGTTCAGAAGAAGGGACTAATCATTAGTAAGTGATTGGATTAAAGATTATGGACTGCTAGATAATTTTAATTTTGATAGTAGTGAATATTGATGATGAATAATAATAGAACCCTCTTGACTAGGGCTCTGTTCCATTGAGTGGTGTGAGTTGATTAATATATATATATAATATAACTAATGATAGATTATATATAATTTATATTATATATATATTATTATATATAATATTATTATATAATTATATTATATATATATATAGGTCAGTCTCCACAAGAGGAAACATTAATATCTAAAACAACCACAATAGATACAGGGGAAAAGAATAATTTTTGGTCTGGTAATTTTTATTAGTATAGTGTAAGGAAAATTCGTAAAAAAAAAATATTTTATAAAAAAATTAAAAGTATATTGCTAAATAATTATAAATTAACTGTACATTACCGAAAGTCATATCTTTTAAAAAGACGATAATTTATTTAAGGTAATATTCGAAAATTTCCTGGTTTATTTTATTTTAGAAAATGTTATTATTATTATTATTTTTTTTAATTAATGGAAAATAAATTAAAGTAACGCAAAAATGGGAGGAGTCGGGTCTCTCGGCCTTACTTCGTCCCCTCCTGTCCACCGCGCTCGAGCCCCTAAAAAATAGCATATTTTTTTACTAACTAAAATATTCAGGGTTTTAAAAGTAAATCTTTTCTTAGCTTTTGTAGTTTTTTTAGATTTTTTTTTGCTTGTGGGGGTCATATATATATATTTAATATATTATATATTATATATTATATATATATACTTATATATATATATTATATAATATTAATATTTATATACTATATATAGAAGAGGGAAGAGAGAGAGGAGAGAGAGAGAAAAGGGAGGAGAGGAGAGAGAGAAGAGGGAGAGAGAGAGAGAGACGAGAGAGAGCCGCAGTAGTTTGAGTAGTATAACAGAAGAGAAGACCGCCGTGATATATATATATATCTATATTTTATATATATATATTTATATTATATATATATTATTATATATATATATTATATAATATATATATTAATATATATTTGTATATGAGATTCAGAAAATTACTTATATTATTATTTTATTTTGTTATTACCTATGGTCCGAAGATTTCGCGAAAATATACATTTTACCATCCCAATGTAACTGTCAGGAAGTGAAATCTGTTGATAAGTCTTTTTGTTTTCCTCCGATATTATTATAGGTACGATGGATGGTTTCACTTTAATGAAGATTGCCGGACATATATCCTACTTAGCAGAAAAGGTTGCCAAAATATGAGATTTCATCTTGTTTTGATGATATGTTCGATCAAAATGCTTCATTCTATGTATTGATCGATTTTCTTCCTTAACTCTTACTAGGTTCTATGCAGTGGAACATTTCCAGTAGATTCAAGTGGAGTTTCAGATTCGTATTATACTTTACTACTATTGATTTAACGTACTGTTGTGAAAATGAGTCTTGAATTTGTTTGGACCGATGGACGTTTTAGTATCTTTGTTGAGTGTTGATTTTCTAGAATTGCTATCTTATCAAGTTCCACACTAACTGGGTCTTTCTTTCTGCCGTTGAGCTTCAAGAAAGCTTTGCTTCTTGTTCTTAATAGTGAAGAGCATCCGCGGTACAATGTTCAAAATAGGTCTTCGATTATCCAGATATTTTCATTTATATATTTAATATTTTTGTAAATTTTTGTTTGTTAAATTAGGATTTCGATTTTTTTCAAAATTTTGATTAATTTTTGCTAGACTTATGAAGGCAATAAAATTCACTAGTTTATCATTATTATTTTTTTTGTGACACCCTTATTAATATAGCGTATTTTATATATATATATATTATTATATATATATATATTTTTATATATATATATATAATTATAATATATATAATATTATTATATATAATTTATATAATATTTATAATAATTATATAGAAGAACGAATGAAAGAAAAACAAAGATGAAGTTTAAAAAGGAAAACATAAAAACACTAACTATCGTTATCATTGAGGGGCCTCTTTTGCATGAACACGTAAGGACTATTATCATTGATTTTCTTATTATTAAAATATATGGTTTGTTTATCGTCCGTAACCTTGATTGGTTGTAATAGGCTATCAGCACTGTATTGCAGTGAATCATTCATTTTACGACAGTGATAAGGGTCAGTTGTTTGAAAAGATTAATTGTGATATATCTGATGAGTGGGGATATTTAGTGTAAAACAGATGTTATGAAGTAGAGTGGAAGTTAAAAAAATAAGTTGTGTTTGTAAGTGTTAAGATAATATACAAACTGAGCTACTTCTGTAGAAATGAGGTCGGCACATGTTGAGTCAAAACAGAACAGTACATGGACAGTACGAAGCCCGTTTATGTAATATCCAGGTGCGCTTAGATAGTGTGACTAGGGAAGCTGAGAATTTAGTTGCGTCAGGTCAGAAAGTGTGTGTGTTGTGTGTGTAGAGGAGAGAGAGAGAGAAAGAGAGAGAGGAGAGAGAGGAGAGAGAGGGAGGATGGAGCAGAGGAGAGGAGGAGAGAGAGGTGAGAGAGAGAAGCGAGAGAGAGATGAAGAGAGAGAAAGAAACTGTCGAAACAAATTATATAGTCTAGAGAGTATGTTGAGCCAAGTTACATTAGACAATGTAAGGTTGGTGTGTTTAATCCGCTTAGGAATGGAGAGACTAAGTTAGTCAATGTATTAAAAAGATTGACCAAACCGTATGTGTTGGAGTGTAGCCTTTAGCCGATTATTGTGCTAATTTCTATTTGAGATGAACATGAGTTGTTGCTGAGTGATCATGTCATCTAAGATAATTTTAATTAATACTATTGTGTTTTAAGTTTTATTTTATATTATTATATATATATATATTATATAATTTATTTATATTATTATATATAATTAATATATATTTATCTATATATATAATATCTATTATATTATATAATATATATAATATTTTATACAATATATAGAACATTGATCAGATTGTGCAAAAACCTTTTAGAAAAAGGAATTCAATAAAAATTATAATTTAGACAATATTTAACACAGAGTAACAAAATACAACAAATCTTATATTGTCTTTTTGTTTATAAAGTTAGTAAAATATTTAAAAATAAGAAGTATTAGTTATTTTATTATAGGAAATAAACATTCGGAGAGTTGGCTGTATAGTCAAAGGGAGTGATCAAGCTGCAATCAGCGTCGGTAGCTCAGCGGTACTCGACCAAATCAGCGAGGCCAGCTGGTTCATCACTGGTCTGCGTAGTGGTGTGAGCTATTCTCTTTTGTGCTCGTCTGCTTCAACTTAAACATGAGCAACACTCAGATTAGGGCTCTGCACGTGAGCGATGGTGTTTAACTGATTAATATTTATAATCTATATATATAATATTATTATATATTATTATATTATATTAATATATATATTATATATATATATATTTTATAATATATTATTATATATTATATATTATATTTTATTTTTATTTATTTTGCTTACACTTTTTTCCGCTTGAGCTGGAGGTTGTTTTACGAAGCTTTTTCACTTCCCTATCTCGCCCACCATCTCACCCACTTCTATCCTCCCAACACCCTACTCTTTCTCCCTCCTCCCATCCGACATCTCCTTTATTCCATCATCCACCTCTTTGGTGCCCGCTTCTCTCCTCCTATCTCGCCTCAACTTCTCCTAACCTTTGTGTCTTATCACTAGATTCCCCTCTTTACCGTCTTGCTTACGTCTCTTGCCCGCTTTTTCCACCAACCTTCTTCAATTAATATCTCTCTCTTACACGTTCTATTCTAGATCCTTCATATTTGTCAACCCAAACCGACTCTCACTATTCACTTCAAATTATTCCACTTAATTCCTGGACCTGGCATTCACCCCCTCATGTGTTTTTATGATTTCGATTAAGACACCGCTGGTACACAGTTTTTTTAATAACTTATATATAACTTTCTTGTATAAATCCCCCTCTTCCAATTAATTCTCTAGCATCAAGCTCTCATTTCCTCTCCTTCTACTATTTGTTTCTTCTTCTCTTATCCCTCCCCGAATTACCAAATCTCTCTAAATATATATAAACATATTACTTCTTCCAATACTTACCCCTACGTCTATCTCTCTCCCTCTCTCCTTCTCTTTCCTCTTCTTCAACTTCACCTTCTTTATTTTTTCTTGCTTACTGGATTTATTGTAGCCCTATTTGTGCCACACATCTCTAAACTCTCACAAATACCTAGCCTTCCGCGTTCTCGCGCACATATAGAGCTCGTATCGAATTCGCAACGATTACTGTTTTCTCTTCATGGTCTATATTCCCATCATCATTCACCTCTCTCATTCACTCTGCAAACACTTCCTAAACATTTGATAGCCCGGCGACTTCAGCGCTGCACCTCATCTTCTACTATCCAAAGATCACTCACTGTACTACTCCTCCACTTGTCAAATTCTACTGATTCCTATAAGGATACCCTTCTTAACACTATTATACCCCCATTCTCTTTATTTCCTCAAAACTTCTCACGATGTCACCTCATTCACTCATATCAATATGTTCTTTGTCTATAAATTAAAGATTAACCTTTTACCTCTTCCCTTTTTGTATACTTTTACTTCCACAAGAATTCTTGTTAGTACATTGGTTACACTCTTCCTCCTATCCTCTTTGTTTCCCCTTTCCCTCTTAACTCATCCTCTCTCATCAGTATTTCTCCCTTAAAACTTTCCTACCAACTTAAAAACTAATTACTTTCTGTTTAATTCCTACATTCCGCATCCTATCGCTTTCCGCTTATGACAGGGGAAACCAACATCTCACAATCCTGATGGTGATTAATCTCACTTTCTCTCAACATAAATATTATTAACAAATGTATGCAGCAATTTCTCCTTTCCGTACCTCCTTCTGATAACATTTTCTCATTCTTCACACATCCAGCTGCGGACTTCACTTTTTTCTTTCTGAATTGCCTATATTTCTATATATTTGTATTATCCTCCATAACTCCATTCATCCCATCTCATTCATGATACGTTTTGATTAAGCACTCTAGTAATTCAAATTTTATTCCACTTTGGTTAAGTGAATCATATGATGATCAAAGTTACTATCCACCAATCTCCTCCCTAATCTCCCCACCCCCCTTCTTCTTCTTTTTTTATTATTCTTTCGAAATTTCTCCCCTGATTCTAATTTTCCGTCCACTTTTTAGTATTACATCTTTTTTGTTCTATTGCCTGTGTCTCACCATCTTTTGCGTTCCACTCTGTAATCATAATGTTCCTTCTCAGCTTCACTCTCTATATTCAACCTTTTCATTAGCCTCATTTTTCTCTCTTTATAACCACTGTCCTTAATCTCACTAAACTTTTACAGATAACTCCGCTTTTCCTCTGTATCTGCGCACTCCTGTTTTTATCACTATAACTTTCATACAAGCTCTTCATCAAGATAATTTTAAAATTCATACAGTCTCACCTTCCATTCCATTTACCGTTTGCTTCTCCACGTGTACTCTCCAACATATCTCCTACCTCTCTGAACTTCCCTCTTTTTACACTCTGTCTTCCAGTTTTGTACTCACCTTATATCCTTTATACTTGTCTCTTTTTTCCCCTTTTCCCGTGAAGCTCACTTCTCTCCACCCTTATCACAACCACAAATAGTGATTCGATTATCCCTCACCCGCCCCTTAAATAATTTACATCTAGTAATTGCTCTATCCTTCCATTTTACATACATATACGCGAACTGCAGTAATGCCCTCGCCCTTTTATAGTCTCACTCTCTCCATGTGTTATATATGTTGTTCACTTTTTTTGAACAGTTATTCCCCCACTATCTTATTCTTTGCAAACCTACTTAAAGATTTTTCCATTAATTCCTCCCCCAACACAAATGTCCTATGAGAGTTACACTGCCTTTCATGGTCATTGATACAACTCTCCAATAAATTATATCTTTACCACCGAACTTTAACCACTATTTCACTCACTCCAACGTCTATCTCTTCTCGCTCCATTCACTTGTTGCCTTATGGCATTTGTAGAAATTCTCCATTTTCCCTCAGAGCATCATCTTTGGGTAGTTTTTGTCCACGATTAAAAAATTTCTACTTTAACATATTACCTACGTCACTGCACACACTCTCGTCAAGTCACAGGAATACCATGTGACATTATTTCTAACTCTTAACAACTACGTTTAACTATTTCTCTAACAAACTTCGTATTTCCTCATAACTATTCCACCCCTTCCCTCTAGCCTACTCCTTACTCTCTATCAGACAACAACCACATAAAATTGTTATCGCATATCTCACTCCTCGTTACAATGCGATGTCTCTTCATCTACAAATCAACTACTACGTGCAACTCCTGGCACTCTCTCTTCATCGTCGCTCCTTTTCGATTTCTGTCTTTTAACTCGCACCAGCTAAGGCAATCATCCAATTCATCTACTCTTCTACAATCACCTCACTTAAATTCGGAAGCTAAATTATCCTATTCCATCTTTCTTTCTCCTCAGCTCTACCAGCGGGAAGTCCTTATTCGAATAATTTGAAACAACCTCTATTCGTTCCTTCTAAATCCATCTCACTACCCCACCTTCAATTTACTTAAATTTCCTCTGACATTCCATCATTCCCTGTGATCTCCATTACGAATTTTTACACTGCTTTTTCTTTTGCTTTATTATATCATGTGTACGATGTTTTCGACTTGAAATTGGTCTCGCTTACGCTAATTTGGGTGTGACTATACCTCAACACGCGCCCTCTCTTCGAATCACGACAGTTCATAAAGTGCCCGATTCCAACCCAACTCGATAAAATGCTATTACCCAGCCAATATATTACATGTGCACAACTTAAAAGTAAGTTGTGATTAGTGCGACTAGAAAAACACAGTTCCTTTCAATTACCTTCATTATGGTTTATCTTCACTTATTGTTTATCTCTAGCAAACTCTCTTATGGACATCTAGTGACACATTAATTATGTCATTATGTCATATTTGTCTCACCTCTCTCTCTCTCCTTCTCTTCGCTCTCTCTCTTTCTTTACGTGCCATACACACATATAACTAGTAGTTGTCTTTATTAACATTTGTGTGTCTGAAATGAAATTATAATGTTTGTTGCATTTTCTCTGATGGTAGTAGGGGTGTGCGCATTTAAGTATTATGATTTTATTTAATGTAGAATAGTGGGATATAAAGTTAGGTAGGTTGTGCTGTAAGATTTGTCAAAGGCCTGGGTAGGCGGCATGTGGTGTGGATATGAACTCGGCAACAATGAGTGATAGTTTGCCTGATATACCCATTTCTATAGTCAACGATATGGGGAGTGTCATTATGGGACCTCACTTACACACCATTAATAAATACTGTAAATAACAATGGATATATGATATATTTCATAGTATCGTGCTTCTCGTTAGGGTAAGATCTATCTTTTATCTCAATATTTAAATATATATATTATATGGTTACTCATATATATATATATATTTATATATTAATAATTTAGATATTATATATATAATTTTTCATATATCTATTTTATTTCTCTAGCTAATAATAAATTAAATAAATAAGGTAGAACTTTATTTATAATAAGTATTATCATAAATCATTTCTGATAAGTAAGTGTAAGATAATACATAATTGATAATACTACTGATGATACATACAGCTCGTACTAGAGTAGTCTGCTATAATAATAGTGAATTATACTTGATTACATATATATAATTTACATTTTAGTATACATATATATTTATAATAATAACAATAATTAAGCTCTCTATTCATTTACATAACTTACATAAACACTATTTAAATATCATTTAGCATTTTATTAATTTTTAAGTAATATAACAATAATAATAATATACTATATAATACTTAAAAATTATATTAATATAATAATAATATAACATATACTAATAATAAATAATATTAAGAAACTCAAATTTACATATTATATAATATAGTATATATAGTATATAGAAATTTATTTATATTAATTATAATGTATATATAATTTAATCTAGTCTATTATTCTTAATTACAGGTCTTAATCACCTATAGTAAAATTAGATCGCAGGTTTAATTATAATGGTATTAAATTTAACTCTAATGTATATCATAATGTATTATACATCCTTTATTATATACCTAAATTATATAGCTAAATATACATCCTTTTCTGTAAACGTGATTTATTATCTCATGATAGCTCCTACTATAAATTACTCACCTCTACTCATGCTGACAGACTTACTTATTTAAGTAAGAATTTGTGTGATCACGAACGAAACTTCGTATGTTGACATGCACTCAGGATACCGACCATCACAAAACCAACAACAGTCGTGTGCGTCTGACTCCCCTCATAGTATACTATCTACATCTCTTTTGAGTTTCCCTGAATATATAAACTAAAGGTAGACGATGGTGAGAGCATAATCCACAACTCGAAAGATCGCTTCTGTGTGGAATATGCAGATAACTTAATGTATGTGATCTAATTTCATCTGATATGATTAACGTAAAAGATTTCCCTGCTCCGTTACGTTAAATTAAAAATGATTTATCAATCCTGCAACTATTGTATAGATATAAATATACTTCACTTCCATTGAGTATTAACATTAAATGTGTAGTATTTGTTGACGTGACAATTACTTTAATCCAGATATTCGTATGTACAAGTTCCAAATATGTATAGCATATAACGTATATCTTTATATCCCCAATTTGCAGAAAACTATTGCCTTATATACCTCTGTATTAAGATTATTATTAAAAAATTTGACGCGCTTATTAAAAAGTTATATAAATTAATAAAATTTCTAGATGCATTTATTATTTTGTTATCTCCTCAATTTTCTGAAGTATATAATATATTTAGTAATAATTTATAATTTATATATATTAATTTATAGTATTTTACTACATACTTAATTAATATAATATATAAGTGGATGGATTAATAGGTTTGTAAAACTCATTTGTTAAAAATTATTATCATAGTTCCATAATATTCCAATTTTGAGTTAATTATTAATAAACATTCCGATATCTTTTTATAAAACCAACCATTCTCTCAAATTAAAGAAAAATGACCATACACTGAGCAGATTTCCAGCCTTAGATACACAACACACTTGTGATGAATTATATTTATAATATATAATTTCCATAACTATTTCATATTAGAATTGTGCTATTTTTCTTATTTCAAGCTGATATTAATTATGGTGTTCTATCTCAATATTTTATTAATCGTTATCTCGTCAAAGAGTAGACTTGAAAATGGCAATATAATAATTACTGTTTCATGTTTATCTCTCGAATTTATCTCATTATTATTGTTATTGATTATATGATAATATTAATAATTAAGTTTAAATATAAAACTACTAAGTGTGATTAATAGATTTGTTTGGTTTTACTAATGGTATTATATTAATATAGATATATAAGATATAGAATCTAAATATCCAATTGGCAAAAATTTCTCGAACTTTTTTTACTAACTTCTAAAACATACTTTATACCAATTTAGTCATTACTTTAGTTTTGTATGAAGGAATTAAATTTTATTTCTTTCCTAAAGACATCTTTATAAATTTACTTGATTTAAATTTACACTTGTAGCCTATTCCAATTGTTTCTCTACATTTAGCTATTATAATTCCAATATATTACTAATGCGCAGTTTCTCCTCAAATTTAAAAAATCAGTGACCTTCTACATATTCATACTTTATATGTCATAGAGAGTATTTATTATTATCATATACATTTAATTTGTGAATCTATAAAACATGTCGTTAAATATGCCAATATGAGTTCTTGTTTTAAGACTTCGCGTTTGGGAATTCTACATTTTCTACCCATTTGTAATGCCACATTTTCAAATTAGTATTATTAAATAAAAACTCATGTGTAGAGTGTGTGAGCACAGGACGATTAAATCCAAACTGCATAAGAATATGGACCATAGAGCTCGTGTTATTTAAGACTAACGTGATGGCAGGTGATTAGCAATATTTAGTAACAAAATACATAATAGTAGAAAAATTGGAGTCACCTTGATTAAGACCATAGGAACACGCTAAAGTACACTTAACATGACAAAAACATTTATAATTACGCAAAGTTAAGACAAGCAGATATAAGGGTCAATCAAAAGGTTATTTTCTATGACAACATAATAAAGGTCTCTCACCCAGTACCAGGAAAGCGATGAAGTCTAGTGCTACCACCATACTCGTCGACGTATTTATTTATTAATCCAAGATATCAGACCGCAGTACCTGTACCCATTGAGGGGTGGGTAGTATTTCGAAAAGCAATGGCACTTATTATCGCGTAATAATGTTATAGTATTTCTATCTGAATTGATGCCCTTTGTTTATAAAGATTCTATAAATTAGACAAAAATTCTTCCTCCAATTTCAATTTAAAAGTTACCTATATAATGATGATTTCTTATGGTTATATACTAATTCATGCGTGTAACTCACATCTTTATGGTACATGAATTCTATCAAAGAAAATATGTAATAGAGGGTTTATAGATAATATTAAACATAATTAGATAATAGCATATGTTAACAAGGCGTAACGCTTCATTCAATAATATAGTTATATAATATAATAAATTGCTTAATACGTATGTTGATTATTTCAGATACACTTCGAGATTCATGCAATCTTTCAGTATAACATTTAGATAAAATATGGATTTTTGGGCAACAGCTAATTACAAGGGATATCTTTTATGATTTTATAATATTTTTTTTGATTTATTTAAAATAAATTGCTTTATGATGATACTCTCTCTCTAGGTTGTTACGAGATTTTAGTGAGATCATCATCTCTCTCATTCTCCTCTACTCCTCAATATTTATTCCTCTAGTGAAAGGACCGCAATATTTCTCTCAATAAATAAACTTCTAAGAATTTAATTATGTACCACTGATATTTCATTAATATATATTTTATTGTGTTAATGTTATATATACAACGGTTGTATGAGATTTTTACTAAAGCTTCTTTAGACACTATCTTACAACTATCTAATGATGACCGCAATCATCAACTGCAAATGGTTCATTTCATTTTTAGTATTTCTAGTAACATATTAAATGATAATAAGTTATAAATTCTTTTTATTAATTATTTATATATCGATTTCTTTATTTAATACATATTTTTCATATATTCATCTTATTATACCTATCTGCTAACTAGCTCTAACTCTATCTATAATAGATGTATTTTTATCATTCTATTAAACTTTACATAAGTGTAACCTGGGCTGATAACTTCCTAGTATACGTTCTTCAGTAATGCATGACTATCAAGGTAAATTTCGAAGTCATTTGCAATATCATTATAAAGTGTTAATTAACATGACTTTTTATCTTTACTACGCTTTTTCTCTCTCTTTTGTTTATTTATCTTTTTGTTCTTTTTTTGCCATAAATAATAAGTCATAGTACCTTTATTTTCAGATAGCTTTCACTCCCATGTCTACTTATTATATATCTTACTATTTGACCCTTCTATTATTATCTTTTATCGTTTTATTAAGTTATTTAGTCATAAACATTTTAATCAAAAACACTCAACGAACTTTTCTCTACCACTTGTAATCTTAAACTATACAATTTCACTCAATGAATAATAATAGAGATTGTGAATAATATAGAAGAATCTAAAGAAATTTGCATTAAAGCGGAAGGAATTTCAGCCTAAAATTCAGTGATGCCTATAGTGGGGAGCCGCCGAGGTTCGTGTCTGGAACAGTTTTCCGTGCCCTGTCACGACATGTTTTGCTTCATAAGACAGGTCATGCATAAGTGTGACAAAAGGAAAAACTCACCTATTAAATACCCATACAAGTTGAAAAAACCTCACAATCAATAGCATAAAAAAACCCAAAAAAAACAAAAAAAGGAAAATAGTTAATTTACAAAAAACATGACTTCTCTTCAGCGTTTGTAGGCCCAATCTCTAAACTGGAAAACTTACATATTCCTTTTGTGACAATTTCCTTTTTGCCTTTGTCATTCTTTAATATTTATTTTGATGTTGATTTCGAGATTGACAAGAAGCGCATTAGGAAATGGAATTCTATTAATATATTTTAAAGGTATTTTCATTTAAAACCATTTGTTCTTTCTATCGTGTTTCTACTCATATGAAAATTTAATATGTAATCCCAAACATAAGTATTTAGATTGCTTATGGAGGTAATCTCATGATTATATTCTTATTTATTTCAGGTCTTTACGTTCTTTTAGTTATGGTGATCTTTGATATTATTTAGTTTTTTGCTAAGGTATGATTTTTTGGTAAAAGAGCCTTCAGAATTTCTTTATTTCAAATACACTTTTTGGGTTGTCCCAAGCTCGTATTGTTATTTATATAACGTGGACTACCATGACGGTGAGGAGTACTCCCATGATAGAGTCCCTTGTCGTAATACGTTATATGCGTTATAGCTTAAGCAATGACTACAGTATACTTTGTATATTATTGTTTCATCATGTACTGTCCAAAGTAAGAAGTAAAAATATTAACAGTCAGTTTTACGATTTAAGTTTATATGTATATATTAACTCAATGTCTTATGTTCGTGTCGAATTGTCTAAAAATGTTACAATGCAACTCACTCTCTTTTTAAGGGCAATGTTATGATAGATCTAGAAGTAACATGTTAAACATGATTCCAAGTTATTCTTCCTGGTGGCTGAATTCTAGTACTTTGCCACTCAAATGGGTGACGCCTCAGCACTACTATACAGGCCTTTCGAATATACTGATGCCCTATGCCTATATCTCTGATACCTATTCCTCACTATATAAAACGTCTTTGGGGCACTATATTCACAGATCTTGAGCTGAGTAAATGTGACATAAAAGAACTAGTTTAAGAGATAAAACTAAATTTTTCTATAAATGAGATGACAAATTTTAATTTAAATATTATTATAATAATTTTATATTTTCAAGAAGTCATAGGATTCTTCGCAGGGAACAACGGGTCGAGAGAGCTTTTACTATTTGTTTTATGTTTTCGCCGAGCCGCGCGTTCTCGTGTGCTAAGAACTGAGTGTTAAAGAAATATACTATTCAAAAAATATGCTACCCGAAAATTAAAATTTTCATTAAAGACACAAGAAATACAAGCTTCATTACCAAACTTTCAATCACATTTGGATTTTGAACACTATGCGAACAATCTCGAAACAAGTCAACTGCATCTCTCTAGTGTTTTGAAAAACTCCTGATACGGGAAAAGCTTAAGTATGAGATACTAAACATTTCTCATACTATAGAGCGACGATGTCTGTAGTATTCGCCCCTATTATCCAAGTGTGGTGAGAATTATTATGATGGCTCTGATTAATATCTCTCGTCGTCTAACTATACCCATGGTGCTGTCTTACGGGTCCAACCTATTTCTCATAACATTATTCATTACTAAATGGACTCATACGCCTGTAAGGGGAGACATTATAAATCTTTTATTGATTTAAACAACCCTTTGAGTTTGAACTTGCCTCCCAAAATAATAGAGATAAAGCAAACGTTATGTAAAATATTGTTCAAATAACATACAAATATAAAATAACACAACAAAATTCTATTATAAATGACCTCTTAATCTATCTATAAGTAATCTATTAATAGACTCTTATAGTGTAATTTTAAAGAATCTAATTTAGATTACATTGTTAATAATGTTGTATAATTATTGTTTATTATTTTCTTTTCATATATTTTGATCATCTATACGTAAAACAATTAATTAGCTTAATTGCTATCATACCTAATTATTAGCATTAGCAATGATTGATCTTAGTTATATTAATACTTAAAATACTATATTCCAGAAATATAATAGGACCTCTTAACTAGTTGTGCTTATGTGAAGTCAGTTAATAGTGTGTTTAATAAAATTTTAATCTTATTCTTAGTCCTAAGCGCAAAATAACCGAATTTTAAACATTTTAAATATTTACATTATGTATACAGAGAGACTAGTTTGTCGGTTGATAATGAATTATTTGCATTCTCACTCAGAAACTCGGAATGCGATTAGTTCAATTGGCAATATTCAATGAACTAGTTATATTAAGAATATTTCAAAATATTAACCAAAAAAATGATTTAGTTAATGGAAGGTTTTCTCCTATTTAACTCTCTTACAATTAATTAATATAGATTTAAAGTTTGTTCATTTGTCTATTAAAAAAAAAAATTTGAATTAATGACCATTAATTCACCCCGTTTTAATCTCTATTTGCTCACCTGATTGTTAATATCGTGTTGTTAAAGATAGATTACAGTAGGTCCTGCGTACTCAAAGTTATGACACCTTTCACATGATGCACTCAGAAGTCTATATTTCTCTCTCATGACAGTTTGATTTAGTAGGTAAAATATATAGAAAGTGAACAGTTTAAGGGTTCTTTCATATTGATTATTATATTATAAATTCACATTGAATTTAGTTTAATAGAAATTTATTTAAAAGGCATAAATAATAATAATTTCACCTTTTACAAGGTTTATTCTGTTAAGGAATAGTTCTTTATATTTTTAAGATTATATATTAATATTCTATAATATTAAGGTATTTAGTTTTTATCATTATATAATATATTACACATAATTATATATAATTATTAAATATATATTAATTTATATATATTAAGTGGATGAATGATTAACATTTCCGATAGTGTAAATAAAGGGCATACATACCATATGAAATTTACTGGACGTCTAGCTAAATTATGCTGGTGAATGCCTTCAGAAATAATATAACACTCTTTAGCTTTTTTTTATTCCCTTCTTAGTAATCTTTTATTTACTACATTATTATTATTTATGATATATACATTATATATATATAGTAATTCCGATTGTCTAATACTCTGCTTTTATCTCATGAGTATCTTTAATACTTATCACAATCTTTTCAAGCTCCAATTATTAGTATAACTCTATATTACTACTTAGGCTTGAGATAGTATTATTTATTCTCTATATATTATAGTATATTTTAACAGATATACTTATTTTTACTTAAGGATATTGTCTTAATTGTTTTTCTTTAAACTGTGAAAGTTCAATTTCAACATATAAATATATCAACTTATATAAACAGAATTAGTAGTATTAATATGATATAATATATTTTATTAAATGAGATATTCGTGCTATTCAGTATTATTGTATAGTGTGACAAGTATAAATTATCATACTCTATGTTGGAGTATATTTTATCACATAAATATATAATATTTTAAATTTATTTATACTATATATTAATTCGGCCTTGAATATTACCCTTATATAATTATTAGTACTATTATTATAAAGATAGGTGATATTATTAATTCAAAAATTAACATGATATATTAATTATTTTATATTTATATTTATTA
This sequence comes from Trachelipus rathkii, assembly GCA_015478945.1. NCBI lineage: Eukaryota > Metazoa > Arthropoda > Malacostraca > Isopoda > Trachelipodidae > Trachelipus > Trachelipus rathkii. The sequence goes on along the minus strand of JABUQX010074998.1, from coordinate 483 downwards.
ATACATTTATAATAAACTATTAAATTTTATAAATTAATATCCCCCTTCCTAATTCAGAAAACTATAAAATAAATTGCCTGAATTTGTGTAACCTAAACAAATTATTTATAGTATTTTTCTTGGAATGAATTTTAATATAATATTTATTCGATTATATAAGATATATATATGATTTAATAATAGTAGTGATTATTAATTTAATGTGTTTCTTTTTTAAATGCTGCACTTCAAGTCATGATTAACAGTTCTTTGATAAACTATTGTATATTAATTTTTTTACTATAGTGAAAAATCTCTAGACTCTTAATTTTAAATTGTTAAAAAAAAACTCAGATAAATCATTTCACTAACAATGCCGTCTTATGTCTTATACCTTAGTAGTACGTATAAATTACTTAGATACTATACAAACAATGCTTCATATAATGATGATAAGTTTTTAATCTTAGTTTACTATTAGTACTCATAATTTTATAAAAAGAT
>JABUQX010074997.1:22500-24783 GCA_015478945.1 Trachelipus rathkii | reverse complement strand
TGATTGAAAGAGAAACTAGAGTAAGCATGCGAGAGAGAAGAGAGTAGTAGTAGAGAGAGAGAGAGAGAGTAGAGAGAAGAGAGAGCAGGAGGTAGAGTAGTGATAGAACAATGTTAGTATGAGCAGAATGTAGGAGGACGAGAGAGCTGCATTGAGTATAAGTATTTGAGAGGAAGATCTGTGAATATAGGAACAGGGAGAAGGATAGGATGAGGGACCGAATAGACTAAGAGAGGATGATGAGCTAGGAGAGATGATGAGAAAAAGAGAGTAGAGTACTAGAAGGAATTATTGTCAGAAGACACGGACGGAGGAGAGGACTGCCCAAGATATGTAAGGACGAGAGATAAGAGAGCTAGAGACGCATGAGATTATGATGAGAATATATATGGTCTATGTAGAGCAGCTAGAAGAGTACGACAGAGCATACAGCGTAGAAAGATTGATTTAAGTGGTAAAAGAGTGTAATATGTATCCAGAACCCTTTCAAAGCAAGAGTAACAGTACGAATGTTTAAAAAATATGTTGTCCTCCACAGTTTTTCAGGTCATTGTTTTCACAGGAACGTTGAATAATTCTCTCAGACTTCATTGTCTTCTCCCTACAGTATTTCGATACGAAACCGTTCATTACAAACTCTGTAGATAACGTCAAACACTATAACTTATAAACCTTATTTTCACCTTTGAGTGATAAGGTCAAAGGTCAGCAGTAACGAGGATTTATTCACAGGTCCGACAAAAAATCTATAAATTTTGTAACAAAAATCTTTTCTACTGTATTTCAAAATGACAGATTATCTTTGGGTCTTTCTGTTCTACAGAATAAATAGGGTACCTTTGATGTGTTTCTATTCATCAGGATGAATAAGAGAATGTTTCGATGACATTAGGATGACAATGGGAACTTTGATCCGGTAAGTAAGGCTTGGGAATGGGAGAAGGGACCCATTTCTCATTAATTGTGCCTGGGGGCTCTTCAACTCCTAAAGCTTTTTCAAGTGCATCACTAAGAAGAATGGTTCTTTGCTCAGTGAGAGCTTTGGAGGTAGTGGATCGCAATAAGTAATATATCGGGAATGATATATCAGCTGGCATTCCAGGAAGGGGACATCATGTTGAGTAAACGAATGAGAAAGACTTTGACGGGGGGGGGGGTACCTTTGCGGGATTGCCCTAACCGTTTGGGCACCTGGGGTGTTAGGGGCATACCAGTCGACGAATCTCTCAGGTCATGCAAAGGACCCTCAGGTGTAGGAGAAGGAAAAAAAGCGGAAGTATCTTCTGGTCTAGAAGTAGTAGGGACCAAGGTGAGGTCAGGCTGGGAACCAGACGGATGATAATTGTTGTTGACGTTACTATGCTCCCCTTGGTTTAATAACGTTTTTTCTTGGAACTTGGGACTTGGGACTTGGAGGGGACTTTTACATAAAAAAATTAAACCACAAAGTTCGTCTCCATGAATGAGCAGGTATAACAATAAGACAAATGAAACAATGAAAGTAAATAACAGGATGGGCTAGAAAGGCGTATATTTCATAGGGAAGGGTAATAATTCTCCTCACAACAGGTTACAAGCCAGAAACCCACACAACCTCCCGGACCCCACCCCGTAGGGTAGGCTCTGGATGTAGCCTCGTGAATATCCTCCCGGAACTCTACGCCGGTTTACCCCTCGTGTACCACACAGCACCTTATATCTTCACGTAGAGATTATACACCAAGGTGCAGAACAGCCTCCTCAGTGGTTAGGCAAGGCTCGGGTTCTTTACAATTGGCGGCCCGGTCAAAGGTGAGCTAAAGGACCTGTTTTTCTCCTGTACCCTTATCCACGAGAAAGAAGTGTGAGGTGAGCTGAAGACCCATGCGGGAAGAGACACCGGATGTCAAGGAGCTGTGACGGGAAAGATCACAACCTACCTACAAGTATTTAAAGAGACTGATGGGTGGAGAAAAAAACAAAGAAATAAATTGTGGAGGAGGAGGATTGAAAGATATAAATAATTCGAAAAATGAAGGGACATAAAGAAGATTAAAATAACTAGTATATGGCAATGCACATACTTAGCGCTAGGGTCCGGGAGATACGCGAAATCCCTCAAACATTTGTTCTTGTCACTATGCCATGTTCCAGATTATTCACCAAGAGCATAACACAGCAACAAGAATCAATACCCCCTTGCGGGGATATACTATATATATATATCATATATATATATATATATATATATATATATATATATATATATATATTTATATATATATATACTATAATATAATATAT
>JABUQX010074997.1:7500-10000 GCA_015478945.1 Trachelipus rathkii | reverse complement strand
CCCCAGAGAGCCGAGAGACCCCGGCCTTGCATCTTTGCTGTTTTACCCTGGGGTATTCTTTTAGTTAAAAAAAAAAAATTCTTTTCTCATACATATTTCATACGCTGATTCTAAATATGTTATTAGTTTTCTTGTACCTATCGTAGTTTTGGAGATATAAAAAAAAAATTTAAAAAAAGTAAAAAAATTTTTTTTCATTTTCCATACAAATTTCATACGCTGATTCCATATTATCAGTTTTCTTGTATCTATCTTAGTTTTCGAGATATCATGCGGGTAACTTCTTTAGTTTCACCTATAGAGATATATATAAGTTGTGGATATATTATAGTGTGACAGGGCTTAGGATTCACACCGTCATTTAAATGCTTATTGCTTATAACAACTTTAGGATTAGCAATGAAAACATGTGTTCCGAGATGCATGATTTATACCAGCGGTTTCCAAACTACGACCCGCGGACCAAGACCGGCCCGCGAGCTTAGCCAATCCGGCCCGCGGTAGAATTAACTGGTCTTATCTTTAAGACAATTTTAATTAAACTAAACATTCAATTAAACACACTGTAAGAAACTATAGTCACAAAACAAACTAGTCTCACTATATTTTCGCTTTTCAGATGGCACTTGTCTCTCCGAATACAAACTTTGGGTATGATGACCTACCTAGGTCTTGGCCCTTTGGGACTTAGTGGAGGAGTCACTGTGACCCTTAGGCTAAAAAAGTTTGGAGACCCCTGATGTAGACCATCTAGAGAACTCTAAAAGAAAGAGTTTAGAGGAGGCTGTATGGAAGATGTTAACGCCGCTGACAGGGGAGGAAATCCCTCCAGGGAGTTTAAAACTCACCGGAAACCAGGGTTGGGGATATATATATATATATATATATATATATATATATATATTAATATATATATATATATATATATATATATATATATATATATATATATATATATATATCTTTTATATATACCAGTATATATATATATATATATATATATATATATATATATATATTAAATATATATGATATATATATATATATATATTATATATATATATATATATATATATTTCTTTCTTTCTTTATTTCCTCTCCCAGGGAGGATTCTTCATCCTGTCAGCCGCGCAAGCATCTTTCTCCAGACGTCCCCCTCCTGCACTATTCCTCTTCTCTTCAGCGCTCTCATATTTGGTAGCTGACATCTTTCCAGAGAGTCCTCCACCGATTCCGCCCATCTCTTCTTCGGTCTTCCCCTTGGTCTTCTGCCCTCTCGTGTCCATTCTTCATCTTCGTTTCGGCATTCTCTCCTTGCCTCATCCTCTCCAGATGTTTCCCCACCATTCAATCTCCCACATCCATCTTCAGTGTCATCTCTTCACATCTATATCTTCTTTAATAACTTCATTCCTTATTCTGTCTCTCCTACTCTTTCCAATCATAGTTCTTAATATCCTCATCTCCGCCGCTTGTATTCTACTCTCCTCTCTTCTCGTTGTTGTCCTGTTTCCGCTCCATACAGCAGTGTCGGGGTCAGTATGCTGTTAAAAATCACTTTTTTAACCTCTATTCCGATGTTTCTATCTTTCATCATGGGGTATACCGCTTTCATAACTAATCCATACTTTTCCATTCTTCGCGTAATCTCTTCCCCACTTCCTCCCCTTCTGTTAAAATACCCTTCGAGATAATTGCAGGTATTTACCGCCTTTACCTCCTCCTCTCTCACCATCATTCTCATCCCCTCCTCATTTCCTCCGGTTACTGTTAATATCTCTGTCTTCTGTATGTTCATCTTCATTCCTGCTTCCTCCAACAACTCCACCACCTCTCGAATCGCCTCCTCTCTCTCTCACTTCAACATGCCAGATCGTCCGCATATGCCATTATGTTTCCTTCAAATTCTCCCAGTCTCTCTTTCACTTTCCTTATCACCACGTCTGAATATAATATAAACAGCAGTGGCGATAAAACACTCCCCTGCTTCACTCCTGTTTTCACCTCAAACCATCTATTGTTCTCACACTTATTTCTAACATTATAGCTGCATTTGTCATACATACTTTCTATCGCCTTCTTTAATCTACCCTTCACTCCATAATTCCTCTCCATAGCTTTTTCCTTGGCACCGAATCAAATGCCTTTTGCAGATCGATGAAAGCTACAAAGAATATCTTGCCATATTCCAGCATCTTCTCCGAGACCATTCTTAGTGTGAATAAGAGGTCCGTCGTTCCTCTTCCTCTTCTATACCCGTACTGTTCTTCGAGTCTCGGCTCTACCTTCTCTCTCAACCTCCTCTCCAATATTCTTTCGTATATTTTCGTCAATGGTCCATCCAGTGAGATACCCTATAATTATTACAGCTTCCAGCATCTCTTTTACCTTTATATATCGGTATTATTATTGTTTTGCCCCACCTTTCCGGCACCTTTCCCTCTCCCCAACACTCCACCATCAAGCATCAAGGCTTTCAGCCCTCTCCTCCCTCCCTCAG
>JABUQX010074996.1:17500-25462 GCA_015478945.1 Trachelipus rathkii | reverse complement strand
GATTTTTTTTTTAAACAAAAATGACAAAATTGTTCATTTATTGTTAAGATTCTTTATATTACTATAATTTTTCAGTGGTTAAATATAAAAGGTAAAAAATTAGCAAAGATAAAATTATAAGAGAATTCTATAACATTAATTTTATAGTTTTAAATTTCTAAATTAGTTGATTTAGCAAATTAGGATTATATTAATATATATAATATATATATATATATATATATATATATATATAGTATATATATATATATTATATTATATATATATATATATATATATATATTATTATATAATATATATATATATACATTATATAATATATATATATATTTATATAATATATATATATATTATATATATATATATATATTATTATATTATTATTATTATATAAGGCTTGTTCGCTTATTGATTTAAAATTCTCATACGAGAGGCGCTGGTTCAAAATCCCTCCGCGTAGCAGTTGGGTTTTATTCTACCTGCGGGGCAAGAATTAACAACTTTGACTGCGAACATGTGTGACGTGACTCAATGGCCGATACATCGAGTGTTTGTCGCTGTAATTGCCGTGGCCTCTAAAGTTCGATTCCTGTGGTCCCCCGTTGTTACCCCCTGGCATAGGGGATAAAGCAGTTAAATAGTTTTATATATAGTATTATATATATATTATATATACTATATATATATATATATATTATATATATATATATATATATTCTTATATATATATTAATATATATATATAGTTCTTTCTTTCTTTCGTTCACTTCCTTCTCTCCCAAAGATTGGGGGGTAAGGTGCGTACAAGCATCGAAAAGAAAAGCAGTAGGAAAACATGACAAACACGTCGAAATAAAGCCCAGCCTACCGCCCCCTCTTACCATTAATTTAGTGAGAGCTCGTCACAGACAGGAAAATCCACCCTAGAGTTTATCACGGGACCGACACGGACCCTCACTATGGAAATCGGTCAATGTAAGGGTTCATCCCCTGCCAGGTGGCCTACAACCATGCCCCCATAAAAAACCCCGCCATTCTCTCCTATATGCACCTTATTCTCGCCTCTGCCAAAACTCACATTTCCTCTCCTTCAGACATTCGATTCACGACTCACATCCACTTTCTCTGTCGGTTCTCCCAGCCCGGTCGGTTCCCTAAGGACACTCTCACTATACATCCGCTTACCAACCGACTTTCATTCATCCTTTCCACCATGACCAAACATCCAAGACAACTTTATTTTTTCTCATTCACCCCGCTTTCTCACAACCAAGCATCTTCTTAATAAGTTCATCTCCTATTTATTATTCTTCTCACACTAGCAAAGCCTTCTAAGATTGTCCATTCTGAACACTTAGAACTTTAGATCTATAATTCTATGGTTTCACATAGTGTCACTACCATACAATAACACAGGTAACAAATACCCTCATGCTAATGTAAGATTCTAGGCACTCAAGACTTAGTCCCTTGACATTCACCAACGGACGTTTTAATGCCACCAGGTCAACGCTTGCCCTGCCCTATTCCACAACTTTGCGCCCTACTTACACTCGTGCATCATCCGTTCCCTTCTCATCCAACACATACCTAAATATTAAACTCAGACACTGCTCCAGCTGCTCACAATCTAACATAACTTCGCACTGAAGGACTGTGCTCACTCACAACCATTACCCTACTCTTATATCTACGTTTAATTCCAAACCCCTCCTTTTACATACCCTGACCAAACTCTCTCTACCATCCTCCAAACCCTTTCAGATTCGCCACCACAAACAAATATCCGCCATTAAATAGGTAAGGGCACGTTCCACCCCTCTCCACATTCTACCATTTCTAACACCATTTTCCTGCCAATCCCCACTCGAATTCTTTCATAACCCCATCCATATACAAATTGAATAACAAGGAGACATTAACACAACCCTGTCTCACTCTCCGCTTTAACCTTAAACCAATCACATTGACACCATTTATTGCTTACACACGCTTAACCAACACCATAGATCACTAATACCTGCCATAAAGCTTCCCTGTTAACTCTATCATACGCCCTGTTCGTAAATCCATAAAACTAAATATAATTTATTCTTTCTTTCCCTCATTTCTCAATCAATTGTTTCGATGTAAAGATTCCTGATCCACACATCCTCTACACTCCTAAACGCACCTTGATCTTCACCAATCAGTCCCTCAGTCACTCGACGCACTCTTTCGACCAAAATACCAGCATTACCTTCCCTACAACACTGAATAAACTTATTCCCCTATATTTCTACAGTTCCCTTTTCTTCCCTTACCCTTATATAAGCGTACTATTACCGCTCTCCTCCAATCCTGGGGAACTATACCCTCCATAAACGTTATTACACAACTTCCAAATCACATCAACCACCATCTCGCCTCCGCTCTTGATCATTCACAGGTAATTTCATCTATACCTGCCAAACTTTACCATTCTTCAACTTTCTCACTCTACCCATTACCTCCTCCTACTAATACCTCATCCCCAAAATACCGATTTCCTTCTTGCACCATTCAAAATCCACACAATCACTAACACCATCATCTTTAACTGTTAATACTTGTGCAGATTTTCGAGTTTCTTTCCACACTCCCCTCACATCCATTTCATCAAGTTACAAATGCACCATCCCTTTTCATTATCTAAGCAAATTCCCCTTTATTCTCATTCTTTAACCTTTTGTCTTCCTTCCAGAGAGCTTCCTATTCCCTTGCTTGTTCTTCATTCATCCTCTTCCAAACTGTTTCATTTACCTCTTTTTTCTCCTCCGTATGCACCTTTTAGTATTTTCTTTTTCCTCCTGTTATATTAATTCCAAGCATATCTTTCTTTTGAACTTCATCATTGGCTTTTAGTACATTCAACCACGCTACTCTTTTACCCTTAATGGCTTCATCACCTTTCATCCACCATTCGCTGTAACATTCTCACTTCCTACTTTAGCATAATATATATTAGTATATATTATTTATATATATATATATATTATATAATATATATATATATATACTCACATATATATACATATATATATTATATATATACACTATATATATATATATAATAATATATATACTCACTACTCACTATATTAGATATTATTATTATATATATATAAATATACTCACTCTATATATTAATATATCATTATATATATCTATATATATTATATATACTATATATACTAATATATAGCTATTAATATATATATATACTATATTACTCACTCTATATTATATATATATATATTATTATATCTTATCTTTTAACTATAACAGAGATTCTGTTATAGTAAAATGAATAAAGATAAACTCTTATTTTCTTCATTCTTCCTTTCTCCAAATCTTTGATTTACAATTCTTTGAATATCCTGTTTCCACTCTCGTATCATACTATTTCTTTTTTTTCTTTGATCAAAATTCCAAGCTCTCCCCGCCTGCATATCTCGTACGATGTTCCAACCCCCCCCTCTCTCTCTCGAAAGAATCACACTTTTTCTCTTACTACGCTTTAATTTAACTCCCCCCTTCATATACTGGAGATAAAATATCAAGTTGCCAACGCGCAGTTCTGGAGAAATTAAATAAAATATTCGTGATCCTTTATTTCTAATAGCAACGAGTTTAAAATCTTTACCATTTCTTATTTTGCTTCTTGCGAATCTCTTTTTGTTTTTTTTTTTTATTTTTTTTAATAATTAATCAATCTCTCACACCTAAATATTATGAGAGTTTTTTTTTGAAATTCTTTTCATTATTCACCCGATGAGAACGCCATCTCTTTCCTCTCTCCCCCTCCCCCCCCTATCTCCTCTGCCGGTCTTACAAGGCTTTCCAAAATAACCTCATTCTTACTGAATGTACGCTGTAGTTGTGTTGTTAAAAATAAACCACGTTGAAATTAAGTCTGGTAAGTTACAACTTTATTTAAAATGTTTAGTAGGGTACCCATTATTTATTAAGATACTAACAGTTTTCTTACTAAGAAAAAAAGAGCTGTTTTAAAATATTTTTGGAAAGAAATAAAGATTTCTTTGGGTACTTTAGGCCTGGATTTTTGTACCATGCTTTCATATCGAATTTTTCGCAGTTTTCGTTTCAATCAAAGAAACCATGAAAAAAAATAAAGGGCTAGTAATATGTTTTACTTTTTTTTCACAGGGGAAAAAAATCCTTTTCCTCTCTGATTTTTTTTTTCGCAGTTTCACTAGGGCAGTGGGTTAGGCCCTACTAATTTTTTTTTTCGTTTCCGTAGTTTGTAAATTTTTTTTAACATCTAGGGCAGTGAAAAATATTTATTTGATATTTTTACTTCCTAGGATTTGTTCCCTATATGAGATTTATATATATTTTTTTCTACCATTTTCTGACGAAACAAGCTATTTCGAATGGAACAGCTTCTCGTCTTCAAGGTTATATAACAATCTTATTATCAATTTTTTTGGTGTTTTTGTTTTATTTAGTTAACACTACCAAAATAGACTTCTCCCGAAATGTATTTCTGGTAGATTTTTTGAGAAAATTTTTTTTCTTCTCGAGGACTTTGTGAGATTTACGATTTTTTTTATATTATTTTTTCCTAGTATGCCATTTGTAGCTTTATGATGTAGGAGTAAATGCTCCACTTGCAGATATTTTTCAAGTGAAATATTTTATATTTATTTTATTTCTTTGTAATTGTCATTTTCAATTCCCTACATCTTCCAATTTATTTGAAGGAAAAAACGCAACGGTCCACTCCCCTCTGTAGAAAAGTTTATTTTCTGGGAAGACTTTAAAATTTCTCCTCTTATAAAATTTTTTTTATGTTCTCTCTCCCACAATTCTTAAATAACATTAGTATCAAAGTTTTTTTTTGTTCTATACACATTATGAACTTTGGTTACATTCCTTTTCTTTGTGCGCTGAGGAAGATCTGTTTGAAAATTTAAGGTTTGTGCGCAATTTTTTTTTGTTACGGTATTATTTTTATCGGTAATCTTTGAAAATTTTCAGTATCTATCAATATTTTTTAAGTATCTATTTTGTATCGGTAACTTTAAGAATTTAAGTTCTAGTGCGCAAATTTGTTAACGGTCTGTAATTTTTGAAAAAATTTAAGGTTTGTGCGCAGTTTCATTATGATATTAATGTTTTTCTTTTGAAAAATTTCTTAGACAGACCTGGTATTTTTTTTGGTCTTATGTATAAGGTTGTGCGCAGTTTCATTATGATTCGTAACTTTTGGAAAAATTTATTAGACAGGACCTCTGGTATTTTAGTGTCTTATGCTAAAGGTGATGTAGTCACAGTTTTATGATATAATTTTATTAACCGATTTTTTTTGAAAAATTTATTATAGACCAACCTGCGCTATTTTTGGTCTTATGTATAAGGGTGCGCAATTTTCATTATGGTAGTATTTGTTTTTATGTCCTATCCTATATGCGCCATTTTTTTTTTTTTTATATATATCATAAATTCTTTTATATCATGTTTTTTTATTTAATGTGGCTTATAAATTTTTGTTTATGTTTTGATGTTTTCCATGTATGTCTTCGCTTATATATTTTTTTTCCTATTTGATTAATTTTGGATTAATATGTTTTAGGCAACTTGTGGAGATCTATAATAAAAAAATTCAAAGTCAGATAAATCTTTTACTGTAGGCCATAATTACCCTTCACCCCCACTTCAAGCTAGAAGAAGTTTGCCGGGATATATATATATAGTATATATATATTATATTATATATTATAGTATACTATTATATATATATATATATATTATATATAATAGTATATAATATATATATTATAAATATATAATTTTTCCTATATATTTATATATACTATATATTATATATATATATATATTATAAATATATATATATATATATTAATATATATATATCTATTATATATATTATATATATATAATATATATATATATTAGTATATACTATATATATTTATATATATATATAATAAATTATATATATAATATATACTAATATAATAGTATATAGCTGGATTGGGCCCGCTTGCTTATTTATGCCCTAGAACTGCTCATTCATGACTCGGATTTCCCAGTGCATCGTGAGCACGCCTACCCTATTTGGAGTAAGGGACAGGTAATGATATATGATATAAATATATATATATATTATATATATATATTTATATATATATATAATAATATATATATATAATATATATATATATATATATATAGATCTTATATATATAATCGGAATCGGCACTTTTGACTGGTATCAGAATCGGCATCAGCTGGAAATTTGGAATAGTCCCATCACTAATATGAATATTACAATTACAATAAAATATACCAATTAAGCATTTTTTCTAAGAAAGTGATGATATGAGATGTTCTTTGTATTTTGTTCTGAACTGTGAATCCCTTTTCAAGCACCAACAGTAGTCTGCTAGCATATTAATGTCAAGATGGGATCTTAAAAAGTGGAGTTTTATAGACATTCTCTCTCCTAAGATTTTAAAGTTTTGTATTAAAATTTTTACAGTGGTTTCATATCTGAACTTTTATGATTCCCAAGAAAATTAAGAGAAAGTGCTTTAAAAGATTCCCATGCATTTCGTTCTGTCTCACTCATCTCTTCAGCGAATCCAGCGTCCTTCATCGGCATCCTTATTTGAGAACCATCAAATATTCCAGCAGTTTTTTTTTTTTTTTTTATTATAAAAGTTCACACCTACGGGCATAGCCCTATTCAAGGAGGGGAAATTCTAGGTAATTTCTACCTAGGATTCGAACCCGCGCCGTTGCCATGCGACTCCGTCGCTCTACCGTTTTGGCATCACTAACCTGTGGAAATTTTCTTGCCCAAAAAAGAAATGCTTTACTGTCTTTCTTTAATGCCCTTATAAAACTTCTCATTAATCCTAATTTTATATACAATGTTACGAGCGAAATTGAATGTTTAAAAATAATAGTATATAGATTAATAAATAATAAATTTATGTTCGAACAGAAGCTTCAAATCCACCAAACGGGAGCAGCATTTCTCAGATGTCGGAGGCCAGAGGAGCCGCAACGGTCCCTCAGCAACCACCACCAGCGCAAAAGGCAAGTGCAAGCATTTGTCAAAATATTACGGCACCAGTAGCAACGGTCAAGAACCCAGCATGTTGCGCACCCCATAATCAATCTGTGGGAAAGATAAATAAATAATTTATTATTATTATTATTATTATTATTATTATTATTATTATTATTATTATATTATTATTATTAATATTATTATTATTATTATTATTATTATTATTATTATTATTATTATTATTATTATTATTATTATTATTATTATTATTATTATTATTATTATTCAAATTCACCAAAGGGGAGTAGCATTGCTCAGATGTCGGAGACCAGAGAAGCTGCAACGGCAGATGCATCGCAAACTCAGTCTTGATGGAAAACAAGATTGAATCTTGAGTCTTTGACGTAGCATCTGTTGGTCTTGAGGCGTTGCTATGTTCGCGTCCATTTTTTGGCAAAGGCTCCTCTTACTTGCCTTTCTTGTAGTATGAGTGGTTGTTGTGGCTCCTCTGGTTATTATATAAATTTTTTATTCTGTTAATTTAATAAAAATAATTTGTATACTAAAATATTATAAATCTTAGTTCAAACAGATGCTTCAATTCACCCAAGGGGAGTAGCATTGCTCAGATGTCGGAGACCAGAGAAGCTGCAACGGCAGATGCATCGCAAGACTCAAAGATCTTGATGGAAAACAAGAAATTGAGATCTTTGAGTCTTGCGTAGCATCTGTTGGTTCTTGAGGCGTTGCTAATGTTGCCATCATTTTTTGGCTACTTGCCTTTCTTGTAGTTGGTGGTTGTTGAGGGGCTGTTGTGGCTCCTCTGGTTATTATTAAATTTTTATTTCTGTTACATTTAATAAAATAGTAGTATATAT
>JABUQX010074996.1:0-15000 GCA_015478945.1 Trachelipus rathkii | reverse complement strand
CCATACATAATATTACAAAAAAAGTTAAACGATGAAAAATATATGTACATTGAAATTAAATTAAATTGTATTGAATGTGATGAGATAATTTACATATAATTATATATAATATATATATATATATATATACTATATATATATATATAATATAAATATATATATAGTATATTATATATATATAATATATATATATATATTATATATATATTATATATATATATCTATATATATATATAAGGGACACAATGCACAATTAGTGAATGGAAAAATTAGAACTAAGACTAAAATTAAGAGTTAAATTACAATCGCAAATGGGAAGAGTAAACGGAATTTTAAATCACCAAAATAAAATAAACCTAAATAGTAACTTTATGTAACTAACATTAAAAATGACTAAAAAATAACATCATAGGGGGGGGCAACGAAACAAAAAATATTTATTCGCTTGTTGACGGATAAAAGAAAACATGACGAATATGTAAGGAACTTATGCAGGATAGAAATAAATAAAAGGTATGTGCTTCCAATATACTAGTAAATGTTGTTAAACAGAAATACCATGAATGTAGAATTTATCAGGTTAATAGATGGAATTGAAGTGTTAAGTATTTTAGAGGAGTCGGATGGAGTTCCAAACGGGATTTTAATTGTTTAATAGTAAAGGGATCAAATCTTCCGGATCGAGTATCAGAAGAAAGAATGCAAATGTGTTTAAATCGAGAGCGGAGGGGTGACGGAGAATCATGCTTGTGTGGGAGCGGATTGGGGGATTGTTCGGGGTAGTAGGAGGTTGCGAAATGATGCTGCCTATGTTGTATGTATTCTCAGCTGTAGAATTGAAGGATGGTTTGGCCAGTATTACTTAGCACGAGTATTACAATCGTGCACATTTAAATATGTAGACAATTGAGGATTTTAACATAGGAAGCTTATTTTTATGGGGAAAGAAAGAGCTAATGAAAAGGGGGTTAGTAGCAATGAGGGGGGGTGAAGTTGAGGGAAGAAGGTATTAAGGAGCTTTGCGTAGGTCAAAGATTAATGAGGGGTGGGAATGGCAATGTAGGGGATCTTTAAGTAAACTCTTAGTGCTGGAGGGGAATTTTTGGTTTGAATATGTTAATGAGGAGGAAGTGAATGGAGGTATCAATGAAGTTGGGTGGGAAGAAGTTAAAAGTGAAGAGAGTTTTTAAGGTTCGACCATTCATGGTGGAAGTTTTGCCAGGTTGAGCAGATTTGGTAGGCTCTGTGAAACCATGAAATGGCCACTCTAAAACCCGCTATATATATATTATATATATACTATTATATATATTATATATATTATCATATACTAATATAATAATATATATTATACCCAATACTACTCATATATATATAAATAATATATAATATCAAATATGATATATATCATCCTTCCCAGGAGCAGAGTTGTAGGTGGTGGAGGAAACAACAACTGCTCTTGTTAGTTCGGTGGGGCTAAAAAAAATGAAGAAAAAGAAAAAAGGAAGAAAGCCAATTGGCAGTAATTTAGAATGAAAAGTATGATAGTCTATTATATTTTAATAACTTTCATGTTCAAATTAGTAGTAAATTTTTTTTATATTTTGAAAACTTTATTGTATTTATTGTAATTTACAGAATTTGTCAAAAGCAAAGGCAAAAGAGGTCTGGGTGGTTTTAAGGGAAAAAAATCTACCTCGCTCAGATCTTGATGATGATTCTTTTCATGATGATGACGAGTCTCTTAACCCAGTCCATGGTATGTTTTCCTTTAAAAATTGCCTTTTTCCTTTTAAACTTTTGTAATATCTTTTATTTTGATTTGTTTCCGCAGGTTACATTTCTTTACTGTTGCAGGCGATCAAGGAATCATCAAACCAGCGTCGGACGACCAAAACTCCAACGCACCCCGGTTTGGTTATAAGGGGGAATCCTGAACATCAAATGCCCCCCCCCCTAACCTTACTAAAAAAGTTCAAAATTTTGAAGAAGAATTGGATTCTCGTAAGTAACTATAAGACTTTATTCATCTAACATCTTCCAGTGAAGTTTTTATATTTTGTGCAATTATATTATTCTAATTTTTTTTTACTATTGTTTCAATACTTAGTAAATTTATATTCACACAGATAGGAACAGGCCTCTCAAAAAGTTGAAGTCAAATTTCTCCGAAGATCCGCTGTCACCAACTTCAGTTCTCTCCAAATCACCATCTTTCTTCGAACTTTATAATACATACAAAGCTCAACCAACAAGAATAGCAAATAGCGAACAGACCTTCTTGGAGACCCTTCGAAAAAATGAGCCCAAGACAGCCGCAAATTGTTTCAAATCGACGAAAGAGGAGCAGCATTGCTCAGATGCCGGAGTCCAGAGGAGCCACGCCACCCCTCGACAACCATTAACAACAGAAAAGGCAAGTGCAAGCCTTTGCCAAAAAATGAAGGGACCAGTATCAACGCTACAGGAACCAACAAATGCATCACAAGACCCTAAGCTCTTGATGGAAAGTAAGAAATAAATTTTATTATTATTATTATTATTATCTATATTCTTCTATATACTATTAATTTTAAACACGCCATTTCCGTCCACCTATTTTTGCGACCTTTTTTAATCATCAACTATTTCGGGCTTTTTTTCCGTCCAATGTAGTATGTATACTGCGAGGGTAGCGAGCGAAGTTAGCCTATTCAATGTTGCGAGCAAAGCTTGCTCGAAGACAATTCTTAACACGCGTTAAGGAGGAGCCTAGCGACGCCGCTTATTATTATTATTATTATTATTATTATTATTATTATTATTATTATTATTATTATTATTATTATTATTATTATTATAGTTAATGTGAATATCTCAGAAGAAGAGAAGAAGCTGGCAAACCCGGCCAGAAGTTCACTACCATCACTACCTCCTCCTTCACTACCAGCTTACTCACCATCTGAAAATCTATTTCCCCAGGGAAAAGGTAAGAAAATTTATTATCTTCTATATAATATTAATTTTAAACATGCCTTTTTCCATGCTCTTTTTTGCGAACCTTTTTCATCGTCAGCTAATTAGATTTTTTTTTTTTTTTTTTTTTTTTAACTACTGTATGTATACAGCGAACGAAGCAAGCGTAGCGAAGTGAAATATTATAATATAAACTTTTTAAAAATATTTTCAGATATTTTTCTTTTTAAATTATTTTTTTTGGCTGGATTTTTTTGTGGAAAAATATAAAAATTTATTGTTATTGTTTTTATTCTAGCTTTCACTAAAATCTCCACTGAAACCACTCTTTCACGAAGCTCTCCTACACTTGCCGGAAATCGATCAACACCATCACTTCCTTCACCACCAGATTTATCCCCAATTTCTAAGCGCAGAAAGATAAATCAAAAAGGCAGGTATATCGTCTCTGATGATAGCGGGGAGGAGGCATTATTATTATTATGATTATTATTATTATTATTATTATTATTATTATATACGATCTCGGAATCAGGATCGGAATATAGACCTGATTCGGAGGAAGAAGATGTGGCGGAAGAAGAAGAAGAAGAAGAGGAGGAGGTTCTCTTGAGAACTCCTGCAACTCCTTCTAATGCAATTGTAAATAAAAAAAATAATAATACTACTATTACCCCTTCTACTACTACTTCTGGTCATTCTACTATAAGTACGTCATTACCTAAAAAAAGGCCTTTGGTTACCTTTGACGCTTGCGGCTGTCATGTTTTTGGTGGCAGGAAGGTGGCTGGTAAAATTAAATCGTTGGTGGATGTAAAGGGACTAAGTCTTGAGTGCGCTAGGGTCTTACATGAGGATATGTTGTTACATGTGTTAATGTAAGTAGTGGACTTGGTCTGGGTAATAAGAGGTATAGATTCTAAAGTACAATGTGTTCAGATGGACAATCTTAGGGCCGTGTTATGTGTGAGAAAGAATTGTTAAAATTAAGAGATGAACGTAGTTAGAGAGTTGTGTTGGTGTGAAGGAAAGGTGATAAATGAGCAGAATAAAATGCAAAGTACGTTGAGATGTTTGGTCATGTAGAGAGGATGAATGATTGTCGGTTGGTTAAGAGGATGTATAGTGGTGAGTGTGTTGGGAGATCGAAGAAAAAGTGGATTGAGTCAGTAAAGGAATGTCTGGAGGAGAGATGCGAGTTTGGCAGAGGCGAGAAGAAAGGTCCGAGTAATGGCGGGGTTTGTGAGGGGGTATGGTTGTGGCCCACCTGAGCCTACACTGATGATATGCCATATTGAGGGTCCGTCGTGAGGTCCGTGAAGCCTTAGGGTGCATTTTTCTCTGCGACGAGTTCTCAATAATAGGTATAGAAGGGGCGGTAAGGCTGGCTTCTTTTCGACTTTTGTCATATACTTCTACTACTTTTCTGTTTCCGGTGTATTGCACGCACCCTACCTCCAGTCTTGGGGAAAAAAGGTAGATGATTATTATTATTATTATTATATTATTATTATTATTATTATTATTATTATTATTATCCCTGTAGATCGTACTGGATGTTTACAGCTTCGAAGAGAGCGAGTTGAAGTTCGAGTTACAGGTGTTAATGAAATTTCGATTCCGAGCGTCAGAGAAATTGAAAGGTTGTTCTGTGTCAAAGCACAGCTTCCAAAGGACATTCCAGCTCCCAGATTACGTCGACCTTGAACGAACTTCAACGGCTTTGTCAGAAGAAGGAATTCTAACAATTACAGTTCCCAAAAAGGTAAATTTTTTTCACATTGTATTGAAATTTGGACTAACTATTTATTTAACTTTGAGTATTAATTTTTAATAATATTCTTGTAATATGAATTTCATTTTCAGAAAAAAATTCTTTTGAAGAATAAGAAATCCGTTCCTTTGTCGACACAAATTGAGGAAGAACTGAAATCTAGAGAAATAAAAAACCTACTCTCGTAGTTGATTCATCTGGCATAGTTCAAAATAACAAAACTGAAACACAATCGATCGAGGAATTGAATTCGAAAAGGGAATATATTGTTCTATTATCTGTAGAAGGAGAGGTTGAAGACTCTTCAGCTTCCCAGCTGACGAATCAAATTTCTTCGGTTTCCACTTCCAGCAAGGCAAGCGCTGATCTGTCACAAGACATTCTGTCTACAAGCACCTCTTGTTCTTCTATCGACACCCAAGTTAAGAAGAAAACTTGACAGAATATCGAAATACAGCAGGAGTCAAGCGCTAGCAATCAAAATACATCCATAAAATTGAAACTCGAGAAATAGTAACAAAACCTTTGTTTGATCTTTCTATTATCCCCAGAGGACACTTTTTCGACGACTCCTTCTTCCAGGATTCAAGATCTATGTTCGAAACCATTCTGAAGAAACAAAATGAACTGCTTCCAAAGGACATCCTCCTTTGTAGACGATCTTAACTTTTTTAAGTCACTCCGAGATCACAGAATCACAACAGAAAGCCAAATATCAACTCTTAGTGAAGATGGTCAGTTTATCAAGGTATTTTAATTTTTATTATATTGTTATTATTATTATTATTATTATTATTATTATTATTATTATTATTATTAATATATTATTATTATTATTATTATTATTATTATTATTATTATTAAAGAACGCCTCGTGGCGTAGGAGGTTGACTCGCCGACTCTCATGCGAGAGGACGCTGGTTCAATCCTCCGCGTAGCAGTCTGAGTTTTTATCTTCTGGGGAAGAATTTAAAAACGACTGCGAACACCGTGGTGGCGCTGGTTGTGGATTAGCCGGCTTAAAGTCGATTTCCTGCAGTCCCCCGTGTTACCCTTTGAGAAGGGGATAAAGACACGTTAAAAGGAAGTTTTTTATTACTAGAATAGGGCTCTGCCCGTGAGTGGTGGTGACAACTGTAAAAAAAATATTATTATTATTATTATTATTTTATTTTATTATTATTATTATTATTATTATTATTATTATTATTATGTAAATGGAATTATTTCAACAAATACAACTACTTTCAGATTGTGTTGGATGTCCACGGTTTCAATCAAAAATGATCGCAAGATTCGCGCTTTGAGCCAGAACGAGATCGTTGTTGAAGGAAGCACGGAAGAAAGAACGGGAAATTCCGTTTTCCGGAAGCAGTTCTACTACCGGGCTCAGTTGATCTCCAAAGCGCTGCTTCCGCTTTGTCTTCCGACGGTGTTCTTAACATCAAAATACCAAAGAAATAGAAAGCCTACTACAGGAGCAAAAAATGACGTTGAGACAAAGGGAGGAATCACAATTCATGGAACAGCCTTCAGGGGATTGGGAGGGGGTGATATTTGTGGTTGTCAATCTTTATTATTATTATTATTATTATTATTATTATTATTATTATTATTATTATTATTATTTTAGTGCTCGTTTTTAAATTTTTAATAATTAGAAAATGCTTGTGTGATAATATATATATATATTATAACGCCTCGTGGCGCAGGAGGTTGAGTACACCCTCTCATACCGAGAGGACGCTGGATGGTTCAATCTCCGCGTAACAGTTGTCTTTATTACCTGGGGCAAAGAATAAACTTGATCTAACACGTGTGGCGCTGGTGGATGCCGCCTAAGAGGTCGATTTCGTGTGTCCCCGTGGAGTTACCCCGCAGTTGAGGATAAAGCACGTCTAAAGGTAGGTTTTGCATATATTTAATTTATATCTATATATACTATTATATATTATTTTATCTATATATAGTATATATAGAATACTATATATATATATATATAATATAATATATATATATTTTATATTATAGTATATATATATAGTGAAGTGCACCGATACCATGGCAGTCATTATCGGTTGAATATCGGTCGATTTTCTGAATATCGGTTATCGGGAAATTTTGTGAGTAGGTACCGGTATCAGTATTTGGTGAAATTTGACCGATACCTTACTGATACAAATATTTTGCTTTTTAAATGATATAATATATATATTTATATATTATAGTATAATATATTATATTATATAACTTATTATATTTATATATATATATATATATATATAAATATATATATATAGTGATTATATGATATATATACTATATAATAATATGCTATATTTATATAATATATATATATAATATATATTACTATATTAATATATATATATATATAATATAGATTATATATAGATTATAACTTTATATATTACATAGTTATCATATATATTATATTATAATAATTAATATATATATATATATATTATTTATATTATACTAATATATATATCATATAATATTATATATAAAATTTTTATTATATTAATATACTTTGCTATTTTGAAATTTTGTTTTTTGATAATAATGAACAGAACCAATGCTCTGAACATTTTGGTGGAAAACAATAAAAATCTTGTTAAGTTTTGTTTTATTAATTCAAACTATTTAAGAGAAACTCGACGAACAGATTCAAGAAAATTATATTGGCGACAACATATGATCTCGATGAAATTTAAAGACCTGTAAAAAAGGACATCGTTAAAATGCAGTGACTTCCGACCTGAAGCTTTGTGAAGAATGAACTGCCACTTATCAGTTCCATCTCATTACTTTTGAAGCTTTATTTAATATGTTTTAAAAAAAAGTGCTAACATGACGAAATGTCATTTCCCCTATTCACAAGCATATGGTGATCTACTCACTAGATGCCTGCTAAACAGGGTAAAGACAATAAATAATAGATATAAGAAATTGAGCGATTCTCCAATTACTAAACACATACTACGTATAATACGTATACTATATATACTACTATCTAGCTAGAAGCCTAAGTTGAAATATTACTCGTTAATTTCAAGTAGTAATTACAACGTGATATACATACATTACTACTACAAGTACTAAATAATATCAAATTAAGGAATATATATATTTATATATTATATATATTAATTATTACAATCATATATTATATATATTATATAATTAATATATATATATTCTTCTGTCTTCATCTTCCTTTAATTCCAAGACTGGCGAAGTAAGGTGCGGTGACAAGATCGAAAGAAAGCAAGTAGCAGACTATACAAAAGCTTCCGAAAAGAAAAGCCAGCTTACCCCCCCTCTGTACCATAATAATTAGAAATCGTCGCAGTCATAAAATCAACCCTAGAGCTTCACGACCGCGACGGACACTCACTATGTCAATCGTTTAGGGTAACGGGTTCATCTTGCCAGTGAGGCCCAAACCATACCCCCTCCAAACCCCGCCATTTCACTCCTATAAGCACCTTTCCTTTCGCCTCTACCAAACTCACATTTCTCTCCTTCAAAACATTCGTTTTACTGACACAATCCACTTTTTCTTCGGTCTTCCAGCCGTCGTTTGCCAACACACCGCACTAAACATCCTCTTAACCCAAGCGACTATCAATTCATCCGTTCCACATGACCAACCATCTCAACATCTTCATTTATTCTCTGTTATTCCTGTCTTCAGCCCACACACAACTCTTTATACGTTTTGCTTCCTCATTTATCAATTCATATCTCCACACCTAGCCTCCCCTAGATTGTCATCTGAACACACTTGAACTTAGATTGTATACTTCTTTTCCAGACCATAGTCCACTACTATCAATAACCACAGTACAGACACACGTACCCTCATGTAAACCTAGCGCCCTCAAGACTAGTCTTTTACATTCATTCAATATTTAATTGCACCAGCACTTCCTGCCATTCACAACTTCTACTACACTCTCATCATCCGTTCCCCTTCTCATCCACATACCCTAAATATTTAACTCAGACACTTGTTCCAGTGCTCACCATCTGACATAGCTTCACACTGAGGACTATCCTCACTACAACCATAACCTTACTCTTTTCAACGTTACTTTCAAACCCTCTTTTACACACAATGCCAAATCTCTCTACCAATTCTCTCAAAACTCTCTTCAGATTAATTCACCACGCAAACCCAAATCATCCGCATATAATAGGTCAGGGCATTACCACTCTAGATATATATATATATTATATATATATATATATAATATATATATTATATATATATTATATATATTAATATAATATATATATATAGATATATATATATAGATTATATATATTTATATATAATTATATTAATAGTATATATATATATAATAATATATATTATATATAATATATTATATATATATATAATATAATTATATATATATAATATATAATATATATTTGCCGAATCTATTCTTATCTCGAACGAAAATAGAATAAAACTATTTTTTTCCTGAAGCATATCGATAATTTTACTTTCCGACCGTCCAAAAAATTAACTAAATACAAGCATTTCTCCCCCCCCCCCCACCCGACTTGTAAATTTCTATATTGGTCGACGCCCGCGTCGTACGAAGTTCATCCCCCACCCGCCTTTCTGCTTCCCCCCACCAGCTATCTTGCCTCGCCAGGAATTATTATTCTGATTTCGTGAGTCCTATAGCATGTGCATATTTCGAGCTCACTTATTGCGCATATTTTTCAGTGTTGAGTAATTTCTTTATATATATTATTATTATGTCTTGTTTTTAGAACAATTCAGCAAATACTTCTAGGAACCGCTATGCTAAAACTTTAATACCACCTTCTTGTTTGGAGGTATACTCAGGGGGCCGCGTGTTTTTTCATTTTAAGCAGAGCCTAAGGGCTCAGAATGCGCAATGTTTGTCTATGTACGCGTCACAAACTAGTTCCATTATTACTTATCTATAATATTATTTTCATCGCGACTGAAACAGAGAGAGGCGAGATCTTTATTATTTAATTATTATTTATAATATTATTTTATCATAATCACGATGTGACAAAAGAGAAGAACGGCTGGATCTTTACTATTAATATTATTGATATTAACATTTTATCATATCACGAGTGAAAAAGAGAGAGGCTTTTATTCTTTATATATTATTATATATATTAATTTATCATTTACGCGAGTTGAAAAACGAGAAGGCGAGCTTTGATTATATATATTATTTTATCATACAGCGAGCGGAAAATTGTAACTGCAATATTTTATTATTATTTTTTTGCTCAGACCAAAGAGTGAAGAGGGAAATGAATTTTTTTTAGTTAATACTTTTATTATTATTATTATTATTTGACGAGTTTGAACAGCATTTTTTTGGATAGATGGATATTTTAAAATGGCATTAATTCTAATTGATTAGCTGTTGTGTTTGTTATATATTATTATAATTTATATTATTTTTGTTTTGACCTGTCCAAATAAACTTACTCACTCATTTTCATAATGGTTTTCGATAAGAATTTCGGACGATAACGTCTCATCTATTAATCTGCCTGAAGGATTTTTACAATTATTAATAACGTAGTTCTGCAACTTAACGCTAATAATTTAGATTTAAATTTAATTTAAAGGAATATATTAATTTACATTCCCAAATAAACTTAAAAAATATAATTGATAGCGATTTTCGGAGGAAGTCGCAGGCCTTACATACAGGAAATTTCCATTTTTTCTTTGGGACTTCGAAATTTTAATTTTTAGGCCTGATAAGGTATTTTAAATTCACGGAAACGATTAAATTTTATTACCATTTTGCAAGAAATCAAAGTAACTTCAAACATTTATTTGGTAGCGATTTTCGGAGGAAGTCGCAGGCCTTACATACAGGAAATTTTAATTTTTAGGCCTGATAAGGTATTTTTAATATTGATTTCTATAAGTTTCAGGGAGGTACTAACAAATTTTTGTTTCATATATTTTCTATAGTTTCAGGAGGTTACATTATAAAGTATGAATGGTATATATGAAATCATTTAGAGTTTTGGTTAACTCTTTCTCTTTGTAGAGTTTGTATAAACTTTTTAGTTAGATATTATTTTAGTTTGTACGTTCCCAAACTAAACTTAGAACAATTAGTTGGGTTAGCGATTTTTTCGGAGGAGAGTCCGCCAGGGCTTACGATACAGAAATTTTAACTTTATTTAGCTCGCATTAAGGAATTTTAAATATTGTATTTCTCGTATAAGTTCAGGAAAGTTCTAACAAATTCTTTTCATATATTTTCTATAAGTTTCAGGAGTTTATTATTATTAAGTTGAATGTGTATTATGACATAATTTTATGTTTTGGTTTAAAATCTTTTTCTTTTTACGTTTATACTTTTTTTAAGACATCCATAGTTCCTTAGTTTAAAATAATTTATAAAAGGTGGAGAGAAAGGTATTTTTCTTTTTTTGAAACATGCGGCTCTGTTTTTCCTCCGGTATTGAGGAGGTACTATGTAGTTTATGATTTTTTAAGTTTTCCTCATCGTATAATGAGAGTGGTATGTACACTATTAAGTTAGAATTTGGTTTGTGTCTCATATGAGGTTGACATTGGAGAGTCCTCCTGTAAGAAAAAAGGTCATTATACGGTTATGATTGGGTTAATGCAGTTTAATGTACTTAATTAATGACCAACGGTGTTACAGGGCATTATTTTTTTTGTTCACTCGATTTCTAGTACTTATTATTAGAACAACTCTTTATGAAACTTTCCATTTTTTACTTCCATTGAATCTTACCCTCTATTTAGGAATCACGTAATATGTATTTCCCTATTTGTAATTTATTTTGATGTTTCATCAAAGTTGTGTATTATATGTTAACACCACTTTTGCATTACATGCCGTATTAGCTTTTATATAATATCAGGTGGAAAACTTATACTTGTGTAAATTTTATATTAATCTTCTATACTTTTTTAAACTTTATGTTGAAAGTATTTTTTTTTTTTAGTGATTCCACTCTTTTGTATATTTTAGGCAATAGTAATTTGATTTGAAAATAAAAATTTATATTGGGAAAACGCTATGTTTTGTTTGCGCAGTAACCCAAGCATCATTAACCTTATCCCAGAAGAAATTTGGAGAGTGGGCGGACCAAGAAAGCACAACACTTCGCGCAGACCCATATGGGAAAATTCTCGATGCTACGACTCCGATTGCCAGGTGGAAAATCGGAGATTATTGGCACAATATAGGTTAGTCAAAATTACCTCAGGGTTATTCTTATAAAGCCTAAATGTATACGTATATGTTTTAAGTTAAATTTTATATACCCCTTTGAAATTTTAAATAAAATAAAATAGCCACTACTATAACGTGAAAAATACAGTAAATTGGGAGTCGTATTCTTTTTTATACAATAATACAATCGCACATTTTTTGCCACACGTACCTAAGCACATATCTTCTGAATATATATATTTTCACAGAATATTCACATGCTCATAATGCAAAGCAAAAAATTATATTCCACATCACATCAGAGTGCAACCATTTTCCTAACATAATATGAAGAAATTTATACCCGAGAAACCCAATCTCTCTCCATCAAAACTCCTCCCCAAAGGTTTATACTGACGCTCCAAAACGATTCGAATCTCCACAAAAATATCAGAATGATTCAGCAACCCTCTCCCAGAGGCAACAATTGGATAACTACAAGGAATATGGTAAAAATAGCAGTTCCACCACTCTTGGTGCTTTCGACGCGATTCTAAATGTGATAGATCACAAAAACACCACTCACAAGGCATATTTTGAAAATATTATGAAAGATAGTTCTCAAAATCTGTGTAAAAACACAATTTTAAATGTTTTGCCTACCAATATTTCTCAAAAAGATTGTGACTTTATTTCAAATGTTCATTTCAATAAACCTAAATTTCATACTACATTTATAAAAAAGGGCTTTTGTAAATAAAACAAAATATTGATGTAATCAAATCAAGTTCAAAGGAGATTTTAAGTATTAAGTATATGTTGTAACGCCCTTCTCATCTCCTTGTAATTTGAAGCACCTATAATGTAATCACAATGATTTTCCAGTCGCGCATTTTGCTTGTAGCAGATAAATATATATTACCAACAGGATCTCTCAACCTATTATGAAATGGATATCTCACTGCAATCTTGAAAACTACTATATTGTTTACAATGAATCAGTACGCAATTAATTATCAAAATTATCTTAAAGTCTTATACCTCATGCAAATAGATTCTACGATAATATTGATCTACCAGTTCACATACCAGATTAAGCTACTAATTGTCTATAAATGTACCGTAATTTTAATAACTAAAATCGACACATCATACTAGATAAGTTGAATGTAGTCGATAATGTTCAAAATAATAATTATTTAAAGAGCCTATATAATGTAAACTGAGAGAAATTTCTTCCATATTATAACATAGGCAAACGCTGCTCAAAATTAGATGATTTTTAAAAAAAAATTTCACACAAATGGCTTGAAAAGTATCAAATCTAAATGCTCACCTGCGAAACGACACCTCTCAGAATATTCAGTACAAATTTAATAAAGCGATATCCAGTGCACACTATAATGGAAATATGATCGCTACTCTCTTTATTTAAAAGTCTTGAACTCTCCTTGAAAGTGAAGGTGTTGTTACCTATCAGGAAGTGATCCTTGAAGTACAAACTAGAGAGAGAAAAAGCTTATAAAAATACTGCAAACGCAAGAAAAATGTTCAGAAGTATATGTGTGATCAAGACGAACCGCCAATGCTGTCTCTCTTAGCTCACAATCACACAATACACTAGATAGGGACCATAATAGGCTCTTTTTTCCATTTCAAGCTCTGAGTATGCTGCAGATGATGAGGTATCCTTAGCCGTTCCAGAGAATGTACCCAAGATAGTGTCCGGAAGGATCTGTAGGTTTATAAACATTATTTTATTAATCAAAAGCTTTCTTTATAGAGGTTCTCTCATGCTCAAACATCTCATCACTTAACTAAGGTTCAGGTTTTTAACCCTACTTTTGGCCCATTGCCAAAAAATGGAGAGTACATTATATAAATCATATCTTATTTTAATGATATTTCTAATTTTACCAATAATACAGTTTTCTAATATAATAATAATTTTTTTAAATAATGATTAATTTTACGTCGGTTAGAATACTATGGCACTGAAACAGTTCAGGTAAACATAGATAATGAAAATCCCAACTCTGAGCTTTCACTCATCACAAGGGTTAACCTATCGCCCATATTTAGTATCTAGGATGTGGATAGGAACCCTTCTCAAGCTTTCAACCGCATTGCGGCGTGAGATAGTCTGTATAATATATATGGACTCACGTCTGGATCACGTCCAGTTCAGCAAAAATGCCGCATATAGGTGGAAAAATGAGGGTAGTATTGAAAGTGTATGCATTGATATTGATTTTGCTTCAACGCAGATGGAGCACGGGAAAGATAGAGAGATGGAGAAAAGTGACACAATATGCACAGAGGATGCGAAGTTACGAAAGCATGTGTAGCAATACCTCACAAGCCTCGTAGGCCCAGGATTTAGCTATGAAACATCAAAACAGTGTGTGCGATGGTGAAACAGCTCCCGGGGGTTAAGAAAGCGCACTTACAACCCCTACAGACAGAAAAGAATAGTTAAGATAGTGCACATGACAAAAGTACTATATCTAACATAGCACACCCTAGAATAAGATAATATTACTTCCAATTTGATTTTAATAGGGATATGATTTTAAAGTAAACTCCAATGGACCTTACATTATTTGAACAACACAGCATGGTTTTTAAAACCTCTCCTTCTGTTATCATTATTATGTTACATTCTCCATTTCACAGATTCTCAATTCTTTCCATAGATTTAATTAAAAACCCTATGATCTCTGCCCCCATCATTAATGCTTAATATAGAATTCTCTTCTCTTCATGCTAAACACGCCTCAACTATTAAAAAGGGAACTCTCTCAGGATCCCTCACCCACCCTCCCTCCAACTCATAAGACGTCCTCAGATACCATTTTTAAATTTAGTGGAGCATTGTTTTCGACTCTTTATTAGTAATATCACACCTCATGATTTCTGTGCAGATGTTTATCCTCAGAACATCATTTGATAAATTTTACAGCCCTCCCTCCATTAGCGTTCTCTCTAAGTTGTAGAAATTCTCACTTCACAATCTCATTATGAACAACTTCA
>JABUQX010074995.1:10000-32064 GCA_015478945.1 Trachelipus rathkii | reverse complement strand
GAGAGAGACGGAGGGAGACGTTAGTAGATGTAGAAGTCTTTTCTACAAAGAATGTCTCGTATAATTGGAGAAAGGAGAGATGGAATGTCATTTATTTCAAGCACGAGATCTAATAAAGATGAAATAGAGAGGAGCGAGTGCTTTTAAGGATGTCCACTAACTGTCTACTTATAAACTCAACAGTGATCTGACAGGACACTATACACCACTACTATTACAACTGCAACTACTACTACTACTTTGTGATATAGGACTTAAGATGAATAATAAATAATAATAATAATAATAATAATAATAATAGTCTAGATTCATAAAAATGAATAATAATTTTAACTTGCGTGTTCACATCGACATACCGGTGTATTCTAATGTTCCTAAAATTTATTCTCATTATTTGCGCGAGAACACAATATACGTTTTTACCACAATCACACAAGGACAACAAAAAAAAAAAAGAAAGTTACCAAGCACTTCTAATCCTTCAACACAATGATCAAGGCTGTAAAACGATGATTAAATAATGTGTTGCAACATACACGAAAGTGACTTGGTAAACCTTTTCCCTTTTTTATTTTACATTTTTGATTTTTTTAAAAACAAAAACCTATATATATATATCATATAATATATATACTAGAAGATTTATCATAAATATATATTAATTATTTATTTTTAATTATCTATACATTTTAGCTTTAATTTAAATATATTACAATTATATTTATTCCTTTATTTGTTCTATCTCTATTTTATATTAATATTAATTATATTAAATATTGAAGGTCAATATTCAGTAATAGGTTCCTATTCATTTCTGAAAAGTGAGTATATTATTTGAAATTTTGTATTTTGCCGAATTCAAAATTATTTTTTTTTAATATTTTTTTTATCTAATCACTTTAATTTAATAGCATTAATAGATTAAAGTGCTACATGTTCAGTCTTTCAAACGGTGTTCTGTAATCCAGAGTGGGTATATAAGCTTTAAAATAAGGAGTGAGAATATAAATTTGATTATAGGATCTATGAGAAGCGTGAGTAAGGGGCTCAACATAGAGCCATTATCGTAAGTAGTGCGTAATCCTTCACTTAAATGTAATTTATTATTATTATATTTTTTATATTTATTGTGAGTTCACTTGCATATGTGTTTGTAGAAGGAACAATGGCAGGTGCTGAGGCCAGCTTTTGGAGTGGATCGCTGGTGGGGAGCGTGTTTTTTTCAATAAGCGAACAAATAAAGATAATAATATAGAATTAATTATTTTATACCCAAATTTTTTTTATTATATATTCCGGTTCCTCTTTTTTTCTCCCCGCGCGAGCGAAAGTAGTTTAGGGAAGGGAAGGAAACCTACCGAAATAGTTAATATATATATTATATATTTATTAATAATAGTAATATGTTATTTTGTTTTTATATATACCATTTTTTAGTATGAGGGGGGTACTTGAGGGGGGTGAGTGATGATATTGAGGATAAAGGTGTGTGGTTTCAGAATGGGTGATTTTTAAATTATTACTTAGTAGGTATTATACGGGTATCTACCTATAGGAGTAGATGAGGTATGAGTGTGGTAATAGGGGTATGAGTAGGGATACGAAGAGGTGAATTTATTGTATTATTTTGGGTACGTAGGTAGGGTTTTATTATTTTATTATTTTATATGTCATAATAATGGTTATTATTATATTTTATATTGAGTATATATATATATAATATATAAATATTAGTGATGCACCAATAACCATGGTATACGGATATCTTATTTCGGTGCATTTCGTGTTTTTCCTATTTTTGATTTAGGTACTCTATATCGGTATTTCTTGGTATCGGGGTATTTAATTTTTTTGATTTAGGAAGTTTAGAATATCAAGGTGAGTCGGGTAAAATTTGCCGAGACCCGGTATAGACTTATTACCACCACATTTTGGCGATGTTAGAGAGTTTGTTTCAACAGGGGTAGGTCATCAATAGGGATTTAGGTACTATGAGGTATAGGGGTAGTGAGGTGGAGTCTTAGGGGTATATATAAGGGGTTTATTTTCTATCGGTAGATATTGTCGAGTATGGGAGGGGGTGAGGATAGGGGAGGGGGGGTAACTATTGATATATGGAGTATTTATTATATTACTATTATTATGTATACGTAGTAGGGTATACATACTGCTAATGGGGGGGGTGAATTGATTTTTTTTGTTATATTAGAATAAATATATCACGTCCAATGTCCTCTGGCTACCGGGTCTGGGCAGAGTGGTGTTGGGGTAGGTTGAAGAGGTATGCAGCTTATCATACACTCATTCAGCGTAAGCAGGAGCAAGATTGATAAGAAGGAAGGCGTTCAAGCACAAACCTTGACTAATCAGACAAAAATTTATAAAAAATTAATTCTCAAATGAATCGATGACTTTGAAGAAACGAGCTTACAACTTTTAGAAATAAAGGATTCGAATTTCTTCTTTATTCTAATCTTGCATGCTTTTAAATATAAGTAGGGTGAAAATATTTTATAGATATTGAGTATTTATATATAATATAATATAATATTTATTATATTTGATTTATGTTTAATTTCATTTCATGTATTTATAGAATTATAGTGTTTTTTTAGTATTTATATATATATGAGGTATAAAATGTGTTTAGTAATTTAGTATATTCTGTAATATATATTATTGATTTATTTTTATAAATATATTATATATATATTATTTTATAAGTAATTATGATTTATATATTTTATATATTATTATTTTATATATATATATTTTATTTATATTATATCTATATATTATAATATATATTTATTATTATTTATAATATGTATTTGATTATATTTTATATTCTTATTAATATACATTTTTATTTATATATTATTAATCTAGACAATTTGTCTGTATTCTCGATTTATCTGATTCCTACGGGTTATGTTATATAGTGTTTTTGTTTTTTATGCATTTGTGCTTTCGAAATCGTATATGATGCTCGATTTATTTGCGTTTCTTTTGTAAACTATAGCGCAATATATTACATAAAATGAGCTACTATCAGGTAGGAATTTTTCCGATAAATTTCTATATATAAGTTGTCTATTTCCCACACTCTTTCTAATGAGCACTTTTATACGATATTGTGTAAAAACTCAAGAAGGATCTGCGGTGGTATGGTAGGGTCTAACCACGGTGTCCTAAGGGTCTCTAGTCTTTTTTAGTATTGTGATGGAGAGATTTTTGTTCATTCAATAAAATACAGCTTATATCTAAGTTTGCTCTCCAAAAGCGATTTTAATAAAACTCCATCAACAATTAGTTGATCAATTTTTTGGCAATATTAAACCATTTTTTTAATATTTCTGTTAAGTTATCCAATTAATCGTAACGGGCTCCATTACACAGTTCATTTCATAATTCGCAAATTGCTTATGTTACAAATAAACATAAGTTTTAAAACCTCATAAGAATAATCGTGTTACTGTTTTGTTACACGTAAATTCAGGCAATTAGTTCAGGCATAATCAGGATTGTGCCAAAGATTAATTCCTTTGCATGCTAAGTTCTAATAGGTGTTATTTTAAGTTTTTTTAGTTAATTATTAAAAGATTTCTCAAATTTTTTTTTTTTGTTCAGTATGTAGAAGTATTTTGTCAGTAGGTAGAAATTTAACTTTGGTCAGTAGGTAGAAATTTATCTTTGGTCAGTAGCGTATCATCATGGACAGCTAAACACCTTCTTGTGCGTTGATATTAATGTGATGAGTATTAAAGTTACACAAAGAAAGTTGACCTAAAGAACACAAATCAGACTTCCTTTGACTTATTGGAAAGTTTTGTACTATTAAGGTTTATATTCGTATACTATGGGAGTTAAATCTTTTTGACTCTTAACATAACTTTGTTTGCTTATTATTGTTGTAAATCAGATATATGATCCTCAATTTTCACTCACTCTTTTTTACTTAATTCTTAAAATATAGAATTGGGATTGATTTATTGTTTATTAAATAATAAAGTAAATAAGATATATTAAGCATATGTGGGTGAAAGTTATATTGTTTTTAAATATGTTTAATCTGATAGGAAGAATCTATTGTGAATATAGAGAGGTTCCATTCAGGAAAGTTCCAGCTATAAAACAGGAAGTGTTATTAGGAACATCAATATGCTATTTTAGTATTTTGTGTGTTTTTTAGTGCTTTGATAAGTGTTATCGAGATTATGAGTAAAAAACAAGTTTATTCAAAAATGTATTTATTGAAGGTGTATAATTTTAAAGGCAAAGCTATCAAATTAAAATATGAAATATTTGAATTTTCAACTTTATTCAAACTTTTATCACATAATACAGAAACAAATAAACAAATAGCTGTCTCTTTAGGGACCTATTATAGGACCTTGCATATTTTTATTGATTTATTAGTAGATATGATATAAATAAATAATATTTAGTCCCAATAGTAATGTTATTAGTGGGAATTAGCGATAAAATAATATTAGCAAGTCCACTAATTATAACTATACTTAGGGGGACTTAATTCTGAGCTATTATCTCTATATTATCTTAATTTGTATAGTAATAATACATGAAGCGTATTTACTGAATAGATTTATAACTGTTAATATTAATCTTAAAAGTTAATTTTTAGACCGTTTTTTCGTAATTTTTCATTTGTGCTTTACGCTCATTTTTGATAAGAAATTGTACATCATCTTCCCAAGATCTTATGGATATCTTCCCTAAGGTCTTATGGGTTTCACACGCTTTGTTCTTACTTTTTGTTTTATCAATGACAATTTCAGCACCTGGTTGTACCTTAGTGTACGTGGATTTGGATTATAAAGATATATATAAGAAATAATATAATATAATAATGGTTTAATATATATTTTAACAGATATAAATTTTGATTCTTAATACTTATTTTTAATTAATTTCATTCTTCATTTTTGGAAAGAAATTATGCGCACTTTTTTTCTGATAATTATAATAATTGAATGTTAAATTAAATATCATATTCTAGACGGCGTGTGGTGGGTTTTTAGCTCTCCTATCACAACGTTACTTCAACATCTATGTTGTAAATACATTTTTTACCGTCATACTTTAAGAACGTGAACTTAATTTCGTGCATAAGCACAGGGAGTTCAAGGGGAAATTAGCAAACCGTGGTACAAGAAAATTTGAGGACAATTCTCGCTTAGCGGGCGTAGGAAGCTATCTTCTGGTTAGCGAGAGTTTATCGGTAAGTTGACAAAATTTATCGAACTGTAAACCGTTGAGAGGTGAGTATTAGGTTCGTAAGATAAGAGATTATAACGATAAGAGAGTACGTGTAACTAATATAATTTAATATATATATAATATAATTAATTTTTTTATTATTTCACTTTATATAATATTATAATACCTACTATATGAGTACTAGGAATATTGATGGCGTATATTATATTAACATTATTTATATTGAGGGGTATATTTTGTATATATTATTATGTTAGTATATATTATAATATATATTATAAATATGGATTATATAATATAATTGATTATTAAATAATTATATAAACAATATTAAATTAAGTACCCTCTATATCTCTATATCCTGTAGGGGGAGGAACTTTTACTATATAAATTTTTTTATTTTTAATGAGAGCTAAAAAGTGTTGGAGAATATATATTATATTATATTATATTGAAAATTATTATGAATTATATCTATTGAAATTTATTTTTTTTTATAGATATATTTAATATAGATATTTATTATATATATATATTTTTATTTTTTTATATTTATTTTATATATTATTTATTATAACAGTATAATTCAAAGGCGGCTCCTACGCTCTAGCTTAGCATACGTATATTTTATAGTTACCATTGATAAGAAAACGGTATCGGGATATACTTTACATTTTTAATAAGTAAATTATAAAATAAAATTTCTCTTATTTTTTTGGGAAAAATGGTTATTTGCAATTAATGGTATTAATAATAATTATTATCATATTATTAAATTATATAAAGTTTAATATTGAAATATATTGTAATGGCAAAGTGTAGTTGTAAGAATCATACCGTCTATTAAATAATGCTTCCTTTAATTATTTAATTTCATTCCAATTGTCTAAAAAATGAGACTATTCGTGCTCAAATCTAATTAGCGGAGATTTGTATGCTGTTGAGAATTACTAGTATAACTCTATGAATAATTGTTTATTGTGTTAAATTGTTGCCAATTTTTGGTGATCTCATTAAGATTACTATTTGATGTTTGTCCTATTATCTCTTTTAAGTATTGAGTAAAACTATGAATATTACTTTAATTATATTTTAAGTATTTTATTGGTTGAATACGTTTGTTAACATATATAGGGGCTTTATATAGTGATTATAATTATAAGGGGGTAGAGGTGCATACGGTGTCAGGCGAGAAGTCGATGGAACTAGCGGGGTGGGTAAATATATTATTAATATAATATACAGGGGGTATATATATATAGTGGGGGTGAGGTACGGTATTTTACTATATTATAGTTAGGGGGATAGGGGGTAATGGATGCGAGGTGGAGGTAGATATATAGTCACTGATAGTGGATAATAAATTTACATATAAGTAGAATTAAATAATGTAATTCACAGTATTTAGCTACTTCAGGGGTGAGGATATAGTAGATTATATGAGGTTCTTTATATATTTGATTAGGGTATAATATAGGTAGGGATTATATAGGTGATAGGGGTGAGGGGTGGTAGGTAGTAGGGGTAAGATCTTTATTATAGTGATCGGGTATAGTAGGTTATAGAGAGAGGAGATGATTGAGAGATTTTGAGAGGAGAGTGGGAGGGGTAGGAGCTACGTTCCGTTTTGTAGTACGTAAAAGATTGACTGGAGTCAGCCGAAATTTGATGATTATTGAATAGGTTCTAAACTACTTTATTTATGTTGTATGATATATAAAACGTGATTAAGGCGGGGTCTTATGATCTGTTGAATGTAGGCGGGAGCTGCACACGGCTGTTTTATTTGTGCATCTCTTCTTTCAGACTTAAAGACATCCAGAGTCAAAAGGCTTCCGAGATTTTTCCTTTATTTGTATTTTTTTTGTCTTTTTGTTCATGTATGTTTTATAATTTTTATGTTATTCGGTGATAGTAGATATATATTTTGTAGTAGGTATAATTCTTATTGTTTATTCTTTTACTCCGACTGTATAGCTTTTAATTGATTAAAGTTTTTTTGAATGAGGTATTTATTATATGTATATAATATTAATAAATATTTATTTTTATTATTAATGTTAATGATTATTTACAGATTATAATACAATTATTTTTTATAATTTTATATTAGTAAGAATTAGCATTCTAGATCATCCTTTTTTCGCTTAGATTCCGTCAGTATATGCGTGAGTATGCTAGAATTGCTTAATTGTTTTTTTGGAATTTATTTGATCATAAAAAGTAAAATCGGATTATGTCTTTGATATTATTTTTATATTTTTGATATATAATAGTAATATAATATTATATATTTTTTTTTATATTTTATATAGATAATTCTTTTTTATTATATGTATTTTATTATAATATTTTTAATATGTATTATTATTTATATATTCCAAAAATAGTTCATTATCTTGATTTTTAAACATTATAATCATGTTTTTATTTTTTTATATATTTGAGTATTAGATAATATATTTTTTTTTATTATATATTATTATAATTTTGATAATATTATATTTATTATTATATTTTTATGTAACTATTTTAAAGCTATATTGTCTTTAAATTTTATAATTATTTTATTATATATTTTACATATTTTTTTATATTTTTAATATATTTAACTAGCAAATTTTAATATTATTATTAATTTTTATTTATTATTAATATTATTATTATCGTTACTAATATAAATATATATTAATGTCTTGCGTGAGGAGTAACCGGGCATTTATTCTTCGGGAGGGGGTCTATAGCCACAATGGCTTTATATTAAATATATATCGTTTACCTATTGCGTTGTGCTGCACGGACTTGGGTATAAGGCTGGTGTTTTGACCCAACCTGAAATTGGCGACTTTTGGAAAGAAATTTGACCTCACGCAAATGCCTCTTGTGATTCGCTTCCATCCTGGCCGACTCCTTCTATTTATTATAAAAGAGATTCTAAATTAAAATTTACATTGCATTTCTTGCACTAGTTTTTAAATGTTGTTTAAATATATAGGAAGGTTAATGTTTGTCATATGATGAAACATCAATTTTCTGTCCTTTTTCTTGTCTGAGAATCGTTATCTCGTATATCTTATACATTATATTAAGTTACCCGTTCTATTCTTATTTAATAATCTCTTACTTTTGTTAACTATCGAGTATGGAGGATCTAAGGCTCAAATATTTTTCTCATTGCAAAGTTTTACTTCGATCTAAGTTGGTTGTTTAGGTTTTTATTCATTGTGCAGTTATACTTATCTCAACAAATCATGATAGTATTAACTATACTCGTTTTCTTAGGTGTATATTTGTCTAATTAATTTGCACTACAATCTTTTTTATAATTTAGTTAATGCGTGTGTAATCTTTCTATATGGTCACTGCTTTGAGTCCTTCTAATTCCTACTTCCGGTGTACAATGGTGTATATTGATTACTTATGAGTCCTCTTTGATCTTCTAATTCATACCTTTTTTATTCTACTTATATATGCGGTGAGTGATTAAGGGGTTTTAGAGTATCGTATTCGGATGTGAAGTATTTGAACTTTGCCAAACACAAGGGGAGGTGACGATTTTTTTTTTAACTGTGTCTTTTAATTTGTTGGACAAAAATAAAAACTTGACCATTTTATAAAACGGGTATTTCTAGAATAAGTGCATAGTAATGGAAGGGTACATTGAAGGTGTTCCACAGATACTTAATAGTATTTTATCACGAATCTAATTGCATTCTTTGTAGAACCGGTCGACCGGAGTCCTTTCATTAAAATGGGTTCAATATTTTCTTTTTCGGTGCTTAGCATTTTGTAGATTAATTGTGTATTTGGGTATTACTTCGGATGATCAGATAGCTGTAGAGAGCGCATGAATGATTGTTGGGTTTAGCATTCTATAATGTGCGGATAGTGGTGATCTTCTGTGTACTCAAATTATATGAAACTTCTTTTTTGGTGAGATCATTGAGTCAAACATTAGGCCACAGGTTGGATTTAGTCGTTTAGCCGTCTCCTTGATCTCTACACATAGAGTGTAAATGCAGTGAGTTCAATTGGCTTAAGTATTTCTTGGGTTGTTATATTGAAATCTTGGTGGTCTAATATTCTTTCTGACAATGATTGTAATTTATTTCTTCGCGTATGACGATGTGCGGCGGCAGGGGAAATTAAATTTATTGTCTTTAGCGGTATGTGCTGTGTTATTCATTGTGAGATAAATCGTGCGTAGCTCCGCGCATAACGCGAATTTATGTCGGTATTTGTCTTATCTCTGCATCACAATATATTATGGGGGGTCGTTTATATATATATTTATTTTATATTTATTAGTTATTATAGGGTAATATTCTTATTGATTACTTTTATATGGATGTGGAGATTTATTTTGATTATATATGGGTAATAATTTTGTTTTGTTTTTTATTTTTTTTCTATAGTAAATTTTATCAATACATAATTGCTGAAATTATTATATATATATAATATAAATTAGATGGCTTATGGGGGGGGGCCGTGTATTATCTCGGGTCAGGACAGGGATTACCTAAAGGTTATCCTTAGGCAAGTATAACCGGCCAAAGTTTTTGATCTATCGGTTATCCGCCGGATTTATTCTTATTTGTTATTCGGCAGGATAACCGGATAATTACATTCCTAGTAGGTTCATCCTCGTTCTTCCTCGTTTAGGGAAATATTCCAAAATAATTTGAAAAATGGTCAAGAGGGTAATAATTTAAAGATTAGGGATATATATAATAATATATATATATATATATATTATTATAGTAATACATAGTAATATATGTATCACTTACGTGGGGGGGTAATATATATATAATATATTATTGATATTGGATAATATTGGATATTATGATAAGTAAAGTGCATCTTAAATATAGTACGGTATTTAACTTTATGTTATAGAATTTCGAGTTGTCATATTGGAAGGGGTGAGGTTTTTTTTTGAGAGTAACCGGGAGTGGCTATTTATTTTTATTTCTATTCCATTAGTCTTTAATTTAATTAATACCTTCAATATTTTACAAAATGTGGTATTTTTTTTTTTTTTTTTTTTTTTTTTAAGGTGGAGCGGGAGCTGTTTCTATTTAAAGTATGTCAGGGGTAAAGATAATGGGAGTGGGATGGGGGGGGAGGTTGTCGGGTTGTGGGAGGAGGGGGGGGGGTGAGAGGATTTGAAGGGTTTTTTAATTATTTATCAATAATTTGTAGTATTATATGATTATTATTAGTCAAATTTATGGGTAAAAAAGGCACAGTTAATTGGGAATGGACGAAGATATTAATGCTAATAAGACACAATAGTTATGCAAGTTTCCACACCATAAATTTTATTGCTCACTTAATATTGTAATTAACTAATAGTATACATACTGTATTGGCTTTTATTTGTAGAGCGTGATTTATCAGCTAGGGGGGGGTTATTGGGGTCTGTAATTATGTGGGTGTAGCGCAGAGTAGTGGAGAATAACAACAGTTCTTCAGAAAATTGTAATTATTAAATAAAATACACTTATCGAATTTTTATTCTGCGTTCTCAAATGTTATCCAC
The DNA here is from genome assembly GCA_015478945.1 of Trachelipus rathkii. Taxonomy (NCBI): domain Eukaryota; kingdom Metazoa; phylum Arthropoda; class Malacostraca; order Isopoda; family Trachelipodidae; genus Trachelipus; species Trachelipus rathkii. The sequence goes on along the minus strand of JABUQX010074995.1, from coordinate 21,275 downwards.
CTCTTCAAGTGTATACATATTGTGATATAAAAATCAGAGCCAAAAATGTCATGGGCTACCAACTTACGTATTGTATAAAAATGCAGAGAGTGTTGGAAAATAAAAAGTATATCTGTCTGCTGATTAAGAAAAAAGTGTAGCATTCTTTACGTGTATAAATTACCGGTCATAATCTGATTTAAATAACATATAGGGACCATCTGCGAGAACTAATATTAATTATTATCTGATACTGAGAAATCGGTCTGGATTAATAAATTTATCGACTCAATATCATTTAATAAATTATTTGATAAATTTATTTACAAATTTAGCAATAAAGAAAACCTTTCTTAAAACATGAGCCTTTGAAGAAAGAAAATAAAGTAAATAATAAAAAAAAAATATAATAAGATTTTAATAGGTTTGCGGGATCACAGTGAAACAAGGAGGAGTGGGCACAAACGTAAAAATATATGTGGAACTATAAATTTTGGCAATTCCAACTGAAACTAACAATATTTTATTGGGGGGTAGGTGCCTATAACTGCGGTAATTGTATATTAGGGGCGATTCCGGGGCCTAACTGCAATTCCACAACATTTATGCTTTCAAATTTAATGTTCAGCAATTACAATTCCTCAATTTATTTTGAGTCATATCCCAATGCGGAAATTAAGCAGGAACTTAAATGGGACAGTTGAAACGGTAACCATCTCTTGTACGTATATAATAGATTATATATAGTGGGCTATATTAAATATATTTTAATTTAAGTCATTTTCCTGTATACGTATATAATTTAGTCATGATTTAATAAATTATTATTATATTATATTTATTATATTATTTTTATTTTATATTGTTTTATAATAATTATTTTTAATAATGGGTTTTTTTTATATATTTGTTATAATTATATATGTAATTAGGTTATTATAGTATTTTTCTGTATATATATATAGTTGTCATTTGCTCTAACGTTTTAAAAATTGCAAATGAATATGTTAAAAAAAACTGATAGTACGTAAAAACTGGAATACATTTTGAAAGTTCAGTCGCTACATATTGCAATGGAGGAATAATGTATAGTGAAGAAATAATAATAAAAAAATGAGATAAAAATATTTAAGTATATTAATAAGGGAGTGGAGGAGTGCTAATGTATGGGATGTGAGAGGAATTCATAAAATAAGGAATGTACCTTCGTGAAAGGGAGGTAATAATAATAATATTTATTCTCTTACTGCATTTTTGTGAGTTCCAGTGCACCATGTGAGTTTCCCCCGAAATTTTATTTTGTTTCTTATTTTCAATTTTGTAAGTGCGTAACAAATACTACAACAATCAACAAACATTCCCACAACCACACACCACACACATACAATTAATGGCAATTTATCACACACACCTTCAACACATCCGACTGAGGGCGACGGATACACACACATCACCCACACACACACAGGGAGTCTACTGAGCAGCGGAGCACAAGCACACACTATGGAGTAGAGTGAGAGATGTTCTAGAGGAGAGATTAGAGTGGTTTTGGGGTGTTGGATTTACCTATGTACTTATAACCTTTATAATCTTTATAATTGCATTATATTTTTTTTTAATTAATTTTATATCTTTTAATTGGTGGTATTTTGTTATTGTTTGATATTTTTGCCGTGTTGGGTTGTATTAGTTGTGCCTCTCTAGGATAGGGAAGTATTGAAATATGTATATAAGGAATAACTTATTTTATTTATTGGGTTATCATTGGTTTAAAAAGTTTACGAAAATAGACGATATTTTATTTTTAAGGTATTTTTTGGAGTGTTAATTTAGTTAAAATTTTTGGAGTATTATTTTTTTTTTTTTTTTTTTTAGTTTCCTTATTGTTTCGATGTGTTACATAATGTACTTTGTTAAGTATTCTATATGAAAATTTAGTTTAATTAAGAGGGTTTTTATAGTAGAATATTAAGTGTTTTTTTTTTATAGTACAGGGGCACCTAATCTTGAGACTGGCAATATATATGTAATTTGTTTTTTTTTATCTCATATTAGCAGTGGTTAATAAAAAATTGGCTTTTTATTTTGGGGGGGGAGAGTATGTTTTTGTTTGTTTTTTCATTATTTTAATATATTATTATAGGGGGTTTTAATATATATAATTTCTATTTATTTTTCATATATTATATAATATAATAGGGTGGGGGTATATATATATATCTAGACTGTATCCAGATTACCGAATAAAATTACGCATAGCATATGAAATCTGGTAATACTAAAAAGCATAAATGTAAATAATTTGTCTCTGATTGCCTCTGCATATATTATTGTTTTTTTTATTTTTTTTGTGTATTGATTTATTAATATAATAATTTATAGATATAAGTATAGGTTTTTAATTTTTAAGAAGGTAAAGCAGAGCGGGGTAATTATTTATTTTTTGTTATATATATATATATATAATATATATAATGTAGCTTGGGGGGGGTAGTAACTTTATGAATATAAGGTGGGGTATTATATATATATATATATACTATATAGGGGGAGGGGGTAACGGGTATATAGTATAGGTGTATAGGCTATCAAATATATATGTTTTCGGTATATATATATATATATGGGGCTGCTATTATATATGATAATATTATAATTTTTATTTATTATATACTATTTAATATCGGAGGTAGGGGGGGGTTAGTGAGTAGTATATTAATATAGTCTGGGGTATATATATTAGGGTCAGTGAGTGGAGTAGTAGTATGGGAATATCTATAATGTTGGGGGGATATTAGTATATATTTATTATTTTATTATTATATGTTATATTTTAAATATATTATATTTATAATATTATTTTATTTATTTTATTATTTTTTTATATATTATTTATATTTATTTTATATATTTTTATAATATATATATTATTTATATTATATATTTTTTATATTAATATATATTTATATTTTTATTATTAATTTAATTATTATATTTATTTTATATTATATGTATTAATATTTATTATATATATTTTATTTATTATTATATTATATATATAGAATTATTTTTTTGAATTATATATATTATTTTTATTTTATATATATGATATATATATAATTATATATATTTATTTTATAATTTATTATTTTATTTATAATTATTATTTATATAATAATTTATGGTTTTTCCGCTGATTAATGCATACATTTCTTGCCTAATATACCTAATAAATAAGTCACCGTAGGGAGGGGTGTCTAGGATGAAGGCGGGTTGGGTTCGGGAGTATTGCGTCATGAGTCGTGGCGGCGGGATAGGTCTTGACGCGTAATTTCGTTTTTATGGAATATTTTCTATCATTTGTGTCTTGCTTTGAATTGTACCATTGGGAGAATCAATACTAGATCCGTGATTTTTCGCAGAAAATTTTATTTCATTGTATGGGGGATCAAACAGGTCGGTAGGGTTTTTCTGTAGGTTGAGGGGAATTAATGACGTGTTTCTCATGACGAGTAGATTGGCGGGCGAATATGAAGTATACTTTAAGTCATCATACCCGCAGGATTCAACTGAATTCCATACTGATTTGCCTTCGAGAATTAAATAACTTATGTAAATATAATATTAGTTTAATTTAAAATTGCACAACAATATTCACGCGTACACTATTCGTTATTAGTTTTAGGACTGAAATGTGTGATTAAGTGGGGGTGTCTATAAGGAATGCCTATTGTTCTTTCTTTAACAGTTTAAGACAGGGTGGTTTTGGTTTATTGTTTCTTATTACTACATTCATTTGTTTTTTTAATTTTTTCTTTTTTAATGGAATCGTCTACTTGCCTTGCGGAAAAAATCGATATATCGCCAAACAAAGCCATGGCAAATTATCGCAAAGCTCTTGAAAAGGGCTTGTTGAAAATTATGTCAAAATTGGGATATTTTTTAATGAACCAATGGGCACAAACCTTTGAAGCGATTGATACAAAGAGTACTTCTAAACAACAACCTAGCACATAATTTTATGACAACACATTAAACAATACACACCCCTGCCAAAAAGGGTTTACAAAATTACACAAAAAACTATTTGACGACCTATTCCGTCTTTTGAGCATACATTGTTGCCTATCACGGGAGAGCAATAGCGGATAATTATTAATATTTATTGATTGTCACGCGAAATATATATACATTATTTATATATACTTATATATTATATATATAGTATATAATATATAGTATATATATATTATAATATTATACGTATTTAGGAGGGGTATATACTTATATAGATTATATAGGGTATTATAATAGGTACTGAGTAGTATCATAGTCGATATCATGAGGTATGCTATTATTATTAGGGGTTGACTCTACATACATCGAGAGGGTCGGCGCGGGGAATCAGAGGGGATTGGGTGAGCGCCAGACGCGCATATTTTTCCTGAGGGTATTTTAATGTAAAGACTAGACATTGAGGGGAATAACTCGCAAAAATGGGTTGTGTTAGATTAGTTAAGAGAGTGGTAGTAGCGATCAAAGATCTTTGATAAAAGAGAATTAGTTGTGATTATTAAAATAAAATTTAGGAAGGAAACCACAGCTAACTTCTGTTAACATGTTACAGCTAATTTAGTCATTATCATATTAATATAATTGATATTTATAATTTCATTATTTGCAGTTTATAAGTGAAGATATAAGTGATTAGGGCCAGACCATCGTGCACGAGAGCTGATGGAGTATTTAGGAAATAATCAAGAAGGTACGCAGAAAAGTGGCTCTGTTGTTCACAGTGAAGACCCGTCGGGTACGAGTATAGAATATGAAAATGTTGAAAAGAATCTGTTTGGTGCAATACTCATCTTTTTCTCTCCTCTCTAACTCTCGGTATTCTTCTATTGGGCAGTTCAGTGAATTTTTTGCTGTGGCGCTAGACATATCGAAAGTCTTCAATAAAGTCTGGCACAAAGCTTTGCTTTCTAAAGGGATAAGTGAATTAATAAATATTAACAAGAAGGAATAAATTATTTATTTTCTACTACTGGTTATTAAATATGCAAAAATTAAAACAGGAATTGATAGTTTAATAATACTATAAATTTTGATTGTATATTATATTAAAAATTTATGAATATATTCATAATTATATATATAGATATATATAATATATTAGTATATGAGGGTATAGTGAGGTATAGGGTAGGGTTTATATAGGTGAGTGTACAGGGTAGTTATTAATAGATAGGGTATATATTTAGGGGGGTAGTGAGTATTATATAATAAGGTAACAAGTGCAGTAAAACTATAAATACAAAACATAAAGATTATTATGATGGAGAAAAAAGCAACGAAATTTAACCTTTGTGATTGCACTGTGGGGTTTATAAAAATCGTAAAGATGTACATATTGGAATGTGCTGTCCTTTTATAGAAGTTGGGAGGGTTATTATAGATAATGGTGTTGAAAAAAAAAAAGAGTAATTAAATTAGCGCCGTGTTTATTTAGTCTGTGGGCTCGATAGAGGCCTGGTATGTTATTGTAGTATACATATTTGGTTTCTCTCTTAGTATATTCAATATAGAGAGTGCGCATTTTGTATTGCTTGGGGGGTTGGAATAAGGGGAGGGTGAGTGCGACATATTTACTGTTTATATGAATAGGAGAAGATATTCAAGTCTCTTAGAGAGCGGGAATTCGTTTTTGTATGGCTTTCCGCATGCGAGAGAGTGCGATCATGGTATAAAGAGTTTAATTATTTATGAGTGTAACTTATTTTTTACTTAAACATTAGGGGGTACAAGGGTACGCATATCTGAGTGTCGTTATGTGGGTTCTTGCCGTTGGCCATTGAGTAATATTAACGCCGTATCTGAATTTACTTGAGGGGGGTAGGGTAGGTTTTTAAACATCATTTGAGCTTTTTTTATATTTATTATATAGGGGGGTAATGTTATATATTTATTACTTTTTATTTATGGATTATTTTTCTTTCTGATGGGATTTATATTTTATAGTTATTGTTAAGTTAGTGAGTATATATATTATTGGGGTGAGGTTTATGGTATAGCTTTTGTATATTATAATATTAATGATAGATATATATATATAATACCCGAAGGGGTAGTAGTTCTTAGAGCTCTGGGGTCGGAGACGGTGGGGGGTGACGATTGGTCGACTTAGGAGGAACAATCGTCCTCCCCCACTTTCCACTTATATACACATTGTGGATTTTTTTTCTCCTGAAAAATACGTGGAGGGGCCATGTAGTAGGGGTGAGGGGAATATATAAAATGCACACAAAAAAAATAATAATGTATCTTTAATATTTTGCTCTGTTATTAAAGGATTAATTAAATTGTTTAGTCATTAAGAACTTCAGTTGAATGTTTGTGTAATCATGGACCACTATTGTAGGGTGTGTAATTTGGGCTCATCTTTTTATAATATTCTCTCTATTTATGTATAATATTCAATATTTATAATTTTTTTATCTAATTTAAGTGTTTTGAAATGTAATTCATTATTATTTCCTATTAATATCAAGTATTACTAATAAAGTAATTAAAATTTATATAATGATAAATAAAAGAAGATTATTTAAAAATTTTTAATGATGTGGTGGTGGCCCAATTCTCCCCATTCGTGGGACAAATTTTGGCACTTTTTTGAATCTTTTTCTTTAGCATAAATAAATTTTCATTTTTATTTTAATTTATAATACTTAATAAAGTAAATGTTTATATTAATATTTTAAATTTAGCTTAAAAAAATAAATAAAAATATAAAATAATATAGTTACATTTAAAAAATTAAGATTAACAAGCAAGGAAAGATAATTGACCCCATCATCAATTTTTTTTTGGTGAGTAATGAATTCGGGCTTCCCTAATGTTTAGGTACCCAGCGATTTAATACATCACTAAGTCACCTCGTTAATGGTAACAAAAAATTTTATGTTGCCAGTTTAAGGTTAAGTATTACTCAAACTCTAACCCTACACTTGAAAAAATTCTTACTTACTATTCTTTCTTCCACCTTCACTCGTGGTGAGCCACCTATGAGTGTGGTGGGGTAAATGGGCTTTACAAGTCATCCGTGAAATAGATTTAATAAGCAAGTAGTTTAATTATTTTTTTAAGAATACATTGACCAAACATTCTCTTGATATTATTCAATAAAAGAAATGTTCCTCATGTCCTTTTTTTTTTCTATTACCTGCTCCTCTATTATATTTTTATTTCTATCTCATTTTTTTTTTTGGATTATTTGTTTTATTCCATTATAAATTGAAGTGAATGATGATTGCTTCGTCACATGTACGTTAAATCACACCCTTTAGATCTTATTCCATTGGAGACAGTTCTAGTACGGACCTACTCTACTATTGGGTAAATAATCTAGTTCAATTTAAGGTTTCACTTTTACCAATTACTAGATCTAGACACAGTCCAATATTACAAAAACCCCGTACACATTCGCTTTCCAATCATGCATCCTTTATTGAAAAAATATAAATATATTAAAAATAAATATATATATAATTAAAAATCTGTCCATAACTTTTCATTTTAAATAACAAAAGTTAAAAATGAAAAAATATCATCGCAGAGAGTCAATTGGTTGAATATCTATTTAATGGGTAAACTTTATACATCTTAATTATTATTATATTGTTTTAAATAATAATAAAAACTTACTCTAGAATAAAATAATCTAATAATAAATCCTTGTAGTTAAAATCAAATCCCGAAATGAGCAAAAAATTATATATATTTTTTTTATTTTAGTCTACCCGCCCGTAATGTCTATTATAAGCAGGACTGCCTGGAAATATCCTTGGTATCCGTGTGCTTAATCCTGATGCTTAATTCCTACAACCGTTTAATTATCCTTCGTTCGGATATCTTGGTTTTTAACTTCCAGCCGAACTATTTCCGGTATCCAGGCTTATTCCGGCTAAATTCACTATCCGGTCCCATTCCTTCTATATTTATTATATATATTTTATATATTTTATATTATATATTTATTACTTATATTATATTATATTAGCATATATAATTATGGTATATATAAAATATATATATATATACTAGTATTATAGCCATATAGGAAAAAGGAATCCGGTTATCGGTATCTGAGTTTTGTTGGTTAATCGGGTCTAAATTTTCTTTTTATATTGGTATCGTATCGATCGGCAATGAAAAAATAGCGAATAATGTATCCGGTATCGGCGGCTTTAATTTCGTAGATTATAGAATTGTACACCTTAATTTTATATATATATATATATATATTATAATATATATATATAATAATATATATTATTATTCTATATTTTGGTATATATATATATAGGGGTATATATATTGTAGTATATTATTATATTATATTATAGGGTGTACAAGCTATCATATAAGGTTATTTTATGATTATTTATTATATAATATATATAATATGTATGCAAAGGTGTATGTTTGGGTGCAGAAGACACATGAAAAGCGAAGATCAGCGCTCTTCCTCTATCTGGGTCACACTCGAAAAACGCTTATGTGGCGAGCAACATTTAAATGACCAATGGTTTCGTTTTTCATCCCTTATTAGCATATGAATTTGTTTACGCGAAGAAGAAGAAGAAGAAGAAGAAGAAGAAGAAGAAGAAGAAGAAGAAGAAGAAGAAGAAGAAGAAGAAGAAGAAGAAGAAGAAGCTCTTGTTTTTTCTTCTACTCTCTATTATTATTATTTATTATTATTATTATTAAAATACTTATACTGTTAAACATATAGATATGAAAACCCATGACTATTACTTTGTTAATAGAAGAAGCAAAAGAATAAAAATTTGAATCGCTGCAAAAACTATCCAAGTTATCAATCACATTATCAAATAAAGATCCAATGGACACTCAGTACGAAAACGTGCACTTATGCAGCACCGCACCAAAAAGAAATAAACGCACCGCAAACAACCAAAATGATCTCACCACGGACCGCACACCATATAATTTGTAGTCTTAAAGGCAAGCCAAAAATAATAGCATTAAATAAACCATGTGTATTTAGAGATTTAAGATATCTAATTATTTGATACCTCACTATGATCGAGCGACACGTACTGCAGTATGTTTAAAGCATATTAAATCTCATTAGAAGCGTGAGATACATTTTAATGATTTTCGATATCAAAGTGACGAAAAAAAATATATAATAATAATAATAATAATAATAATAATAATAATAATAATAATAATAATAATAATAATAATAATAATAATAATAATAATAATAATAATAATAATTAATAATAGTAACTAATTTTCATTTATATTTTTAACCGATCCCATTACTATTTTTCACATATAAAAAGTGGCGAGTTGCCAAAATTTTAATAGCCTATTCTCTACTCTAGTCTTAAAACAGTTTTAACCTCTTTCAGCTCAATACTGCATAATCCATCTCACATTTGTCCTAATCCAACACATCTTTACCCACCTCTTCTTTCATATCAGCCATCTTCCTTTTTTAATTTCATTATTCTCTAGTCTTCAAACCCACTTAATACTCACTCCACGCACACACACACACACTCAGCACTCCACACACACACCACACAACACCACATACACACACCACACACACACACACACAACACACCACCACACACACACACACAACACACTTTGGACCTTTTCATACACTCTCACTCACTGCAGTAAACACACCCACACACACACACACACACACACACACACACACACACACACACATAAACACACACACACACTCAACACGCACTTAACACATATTCAACACTTAACTCCTTGTATTATTACATTTTTGCAAATTCTCCTACAAAACAATTTCATCCTTGAAGTTCTTCTTTTTCAAATAATAATAATAATAATAATAATAATAATAATAATAATAATAATAATAATAATAATAATAATAATAATAATAATAATAATAATAATAATAATTTTACTGTACCAAATGTACGATAGTAAATCGGTACATTTCAAAGCGTTAATCCACGCCATGTATACTAGGGCAAGAACGCAATACATTCACTCAGGGTTGCGGAGCTGCGGCAGGGGCAGGGGCGCGGAGTCGGAAGGACTTTTATGGAGCCGGAGCCGGAGCCAGAGTCGAACAATTTTAAAATGGTGGAGGCAGAACCACAGTCGAATAACCAGCTACGCAGCCCTAATTATGTGTAGGTGGGTGCGTGCGTGTGTGTGTGTGTGTGTGTATGATGATATATATATATGTGCGAGTATTTGTGTGTGTTCTTGGCTCCTCCTCCACATAATACTTCAAAACCTAAAAGAAAATAATTAATCTTAATCTCATTTTTCAATTAAGTCTCATGAAAAAATGGAAGCGTAATCTTCTTAACATCAAAAGTTGACACATCGTTCTACAAGACACCCCCACCCTCCCCTCCACGCCCATGCACCCCTGTCCCTCAACCACTAAAGCGCAAGTGATGGAATCATTCTATATAAGTGGGCGTAGGGGAAGCATAATTTAGTGGGAGGTGGCTTGGGGGCTTTTTATTTTAGACCTAACATACCCCATTGCAAGAAAATTTAAGACCATTAATTAATTATGTATAATCGTATAATGTATAAATTTTTTATAATATTAATAGTTCTTGACTTCTGGGAGGCAAGGAGAGTCAGATATATATATATATTATATATAATATATATATATATATATATATATATAATATATTATATATAATATATAATATTTATATTATATAAGTATATACTATTAATCATACTATTAATTATATACGATATACTATTATTAATATAAATACAACTCAATAATATATATTATAAGATGTTTATATATATAATAGTTTTTATATTCTGTGAATACAATATATAGAGTATATAACATATATATATATATATATATATATATATATATATATATATATATAATATTATAATATATATATATATAAATATATATATATTAATATATAATATATATATATTATATATATATATATATTATTTCGAGATTTGTTCCTTGGAAATCTCAATTTCGAGAAACCAAAAAATTCCATTTTCAAAGCTGTGAAAAATATAAAATTATTTATACAAAATACTGTTAAATGCTGAAAAAATATATAGTATAATAAATAAAATAGTGATATATATATATATATATATATATAATATATACTATATATATTAATATACTATATATATATATATATATATATTATAGTAATATATATATATATTATATATATATATATATATATATAAA
>JABUQX010074994.1:0-10000 GCA_015478945.1 Trachelipus rathkii | reverse complement strand
GTGTTGGAAGTGCCTAGGGGTGGGGCGTCCCCCCCAAAACCAAAGCCGGGGGGGGGTTTTGGCCCCCAAAACCCCCCCCCTGGGAAAAGTTGGTGGTATAAAAATAAAATAAGAAAAAGGGAAAAGATGGAGAGGAGAGAGGTAATTAGGGTGGGATGTATGAACGTGAGAGGGGTAAACGAGGATTTGAAAAGGGAGGAAGTGGGGTTAATGTTTGAAGAAAAAAGGTTGGATGTGCTAGGGTTAACAGAAACTAAGCTGAAGGGAAAGAGGGAGATGGATTTTGGAAAATACAAGGGTATGATATCAGGGGTGAGCGAGAGAGTGAGGGCGAGGGAAGGGGTGGGAATAGTTATGAGGAAAGAGGTGTGGGATAAGGTAAGGTTGTGTAGCCAGGTGAGTTCGAGGATAATGTGGGTAAAAGTGAAATTCGGGGGGGAAATGTGGGTTTTTATATGCGCATATGCACCAGTGAATGGAGCGAGGGAGGAGGGGAGAGAAAGTTTTTGGAGTGAGTTGAATGAATGTTGGAAGTTTGGGGGTAAATGATAAAATTTGTCTATTGGGAGATTTGAATGCAGGAGTAGGAAGGGAGGGGGTGGGAAGAATAATAGGACCATTTGGGGTAGGGGAGAGGAATGTTAATGGAGAAAGTCTGTTAGAGTTGTGTGTTGAAAGAAGAATGATAGTGGGGAATACTTGGTTCAAAAAAAGTGAAAATCATAAGTATACATGGAAGAGTGAGATAACGGGGGGAGGGCAGTACTGGATATGTGTGGGTAAAGGGGAAAGGGAGGGGCAGATAATTAAATGAAAATGTATTTGGAGGGGGGGGGGGGGGCGTTATCGAATCATTATTTGGGGGTTGCTAGGAAATAAGGTGGGAGGAGAGGTGATGGTTAGGGAAAGGGGAGAAAAGAGGAGAGTAGAAGTGATAAAGGTGGAAAATTGGAGGAGACAGTGTGTAAGAGGGAGTTTAGGAGTGGTATGGAGGATAGGTGGAGAGAACGTGAGAGGGACGGGAATTGGGGAGGGGGAGGGGGAAAGTGGATGAAGATTTAAAGAGGCAGTATGTGAAGAGGCTAGAAGGGTTTGTGGAGTAAAAAGGGTGGTGCAAGCAGAAGGAAAGGGAGCGAATGGTGGAGTGAGAAGGTGAAGGAGGTGGTGAAAAGGAAAAAAGGAGGCTTATGGAAATGGTTGGGAAGTAGTAGAGAGGGAAGTGGGAAGAATATAGAAGGGTTAGAGTGGGGGGGGTGGGGGGCGGGGGCAGTGATGTGCGCGTGGCGGAAAATTTTGAATCGGGGAGAAAGATGTTCTGGAAAGAAGTAAATAAAAAAGGAAGAAGAAGGAGGGGTTGGGGGAGAGGATTAAGGGAGGAGATGGGGAGTGGATAAGGGAAGAGAGGATAGGGTGAGGAAAGAGGTGGGGGAGTATTTTAGGGATTATTGATGAAAGTGGTGTGTGCGGGCGGGAGGGGAGGAGATGTGCAAGGGTTGAGGATGGGGGGAGTGAATTGGAGAGGGAGGGGGAGGATGAAATACAAAGAGGAAATTATTAAGGCCTTGAATAAAGGAAAAAAAGGGAAGTCCGCAGGGTTCTTGATGGTGTGAGAATGGAAATGTTGCAGAAGGGATGGGGTGGAGGAATGGCTGCATAGGTTATATAATATATGTTGGAGGAAGTGGTGAGGTACCACAAGATTGGGAGGATGGTTGTTTGGTTCCCCTGTATAAAGGGAAAGGGGATAGGATGGATTGTGGGAATTATAGAGGTATATGTCTTTTAAGTGTGGTAGGGAAAGTGTATGGGAGAATACTGATTGAGAGAGTGAGAGGTTTAACGGAGGGGAGAATGGGGGAAGAACAAGGAGGATTAGGGAGGGAAGAGGGTGTGTGGACCAAGTGTTTACACTAAAGATGCTTGTGGAGAAAAGTATAGAAAAGAAAAAGGGAAAGGTATGGGTGTTTTTTAGATTTAGGGAAAGCATATGATAGAGTGAAGAGGGGGAATTGTGGAGGGTGTTGGAGGAAAACGAAGTGGGGGGTATTAGGTAAAGGTATTAGGCCTTTTAATAAGGAATGTAGAATGTGTGTGAGAGTTGTTATGGAGGAGAGAGTGAGAGTGGGGGGTGAGAGATTGAGGCAGGGGTGTTGGTAATGTCGCCGTGGTTTATTCAATTTGTTTATGGAGAGTGTTTGGCAGAGGAATGGTGAGGGAGGGGGGGGGGGGAAAAAACAAAAGGGGGTGGAATTGATGAATGGGAATGTTAGAAGGGAAGTGAACATGATACTGTTTGCGGATGATACTGCCCAAGTGGCGAAGAACGCGGAAGGTCTGAGGTATTTGGTGAGGGAGTTCGAGAGAATGTGTGGACAAAAGGGCTTAAAATAAATCCAGGAGGTAGAGTAAGTGTTAGTGTTTGAGGAGGAGAAGAGAGGAGGGGGAGGGGTTAGAGGCGAGAGAGGAGGGATGTAGTATTGGAAATAGAATAAGATATTTTAGATATTTTAGGGATGGTTGGGTAAGGGGGAGGGAATGAAGGAGGAGGGAAAGGGCATTCGAGAGAACAAAATAGAACATAGTAGTAGGAGATGGAGGAAAAATGGAGTTTGAAGTGTTTGAGAGAATTTTGGAAGGGGGGGATTTATCACAGAAGGTTAAGATAATTATGTTTGAAAAAATTTGTGTACCAGCGGTGTTGTATGATGGGGATGAAACTGGGGGTTGAATCCAGGGTCCAGAAGAAGTTGGAAGTAAGTTTGAGTGAGGGGATTGAGGGCGGGTTTGTGTGACAGAAGGGAGAGGATTAGGAAAAGGGTGGTGAGGGAGAGATGTGATTGGAAGAATGGTTTGGTAGGAAGAGCGGAGAAGGGAATGGTTAAGATGGTATGGGCAATCTATGAGAGAAATGGAGGAAGCAGAGAGTGGGTTAGTGAGGGGTGAGAGGTTTGGGAGGGGCGGAGGGGATAGGAAGGAGAGGAAAGGGGAGACCAAGAGGAAGGTGGATGGATGGAATAAAGGAGATGCTGGAGGAGGGAGGATGAGAGGAAGAGGTAGGTGGGTGTTGGCGAGAGGATAGGGTGGGGTGGAGGTGGGTGGGCGAGATGAGGGGTATGTAATGAGAGAGCTGTACGTACCACTCCCGCTCAAGCGGGAAAAGTGCAGGTAAAATAAATAAAATATATATATATATATATATTTATATATATATATATATATATATTATATATATATATTATATATTATATATATATATATATATATATATTATATCAGGGTCATCTCACTTTAGGGGCAAAATAGGAAAAATAGGACTAAAATTTAAAAGGTCAAAAGTAGGACAATTTAATGCTAATTATAATTGTTCTCCTAATTTTGGTATAGTACTATTTTTTCCCTACAATATTTGTGTTAAAATATCCAACTTTCGTGTTTATTTCGCTTTACTGGACGATTTTTTCTTTTATCCCCAACCAGATGTGCCGGATGAGGTTTCAGTTGAAATGTTTTCAGCCTCCAGTTCAAATATCAAATTTATTTTTGTTCCCAATTTAATACTAATAGAAATAAAAATTATAAAAAAACTCATCCAAGCTTAATTTTTGGTAATATATTTATTATTCAGCAAAATTATGTTGATCACAAAAATAATTAGAACTTTGCACGTATTTGCAATCTTTTAAATTTAATATTTCTTTCACTGCCACATTAATTGAAGTTAAGACTATATTAATTCTAGGTAAGCTAACAAAATCAACTGTAACCCTGGATGAGGTATGGTTTTTTCCTCCCCCCACCCCCTTTCATTTTTATTAAAAATAACGTTTACATTAACAAACTAGAAAAAAATGAAAAACAATTTCAAAAAGAAATGTAATGATAGAATTAACTACATAAAAAATGTTAAAAAAATATATGAGGCCCAAATTCTCCAATGATTACAAAAATAATTTTTATTATTTTAGCTTCGGCTTAGGTTTTTTGCTAGATTTGTACATTAGTAGTCAAGCATGGTTTCTTTATTTTTCCCAATCCATTCATTGGCTTCTTCAACCAAGGAATTGTAGTAACTGATGTTTGTTGTAGTTTTAGCTTCTTTTACCTGAAGATATTTTTCTTTGAAGATAGCTTCTTTCATTTCTCGTGATTTCCTTTCAAAATCTTCTTTGTCTTCCTTCCTCTCTGTCTGAGCAGACTCAAATATGTATTCTACTTGACGTTCAGTCTCAAATTAAATATAGAAAAGATCTAAATTAAATCCAAACGAAGAAGACTATCAAAAAATTCCATTGCTTGCGAATCATCTTCATCAAACTTTTTATGCTAGTAATTAGACTCTCTTTCGTACTATCAGATATTATAAAGCTATAATGGATTGCTCTGTTAACTATTGGTTAATTACAAAGCAATGTCGTAAACTTTTTTAATTTATTGTATTTGCGTGTAGGTAATAGCTCATTCTTTTTTATCTAAGCGTTTAACGAGCTTATCACGAGTATAGCTTTGAGGTTGCTTCATCCATGTGTAGGCCCATATTGTAGATATGGATATGAGCTATCTAGCCTATAATAAAAGCTATGATATTTTGTTGGGCTAATTTAATTTACTCTTACTTAATATTATAATGTTTCATTTAAGCCAATAAATGAGATCCAATCAAATGGCAGCTTGTTATTCTTCACATAGCTATTAGCCTGCAAATCGCGCAGTAGCCTGCTTGATAAAAAACTTATTTTGTAATAGCCTTCTAGATAGAGAAACTTTAAATAATGATGATTTATTGCTATAATATCTATTATATAATAAAATCCCATACTGAATAACTTTTGATAGTCATCAATTTGACAAGTAAGGAATGCTAAAATACACATCTTCACATTATAACAAAATTCAACCACATTAAAATTTAAAGTTCAGCGCTTCGGTGAAATATTTTAATTGAAGTCTCATCAGATATGTAATTCATATTCGATTACATATTCGATACAAGTACTGAACAGCTGCATATCGCTCATCGATATTGAAAACATCTTTCTCATAAAAACAATAACGTGATGCAAATTTCTCGATTACAGATAATAGAATCTTATCTTCTGAGTGAGAATTAAATTTTTGAAAATAACGAAAAAACTATTGTTTAACTTTGCTAAGTTAATAAATAGTAACAAACTCATAGCAAAATGAACACTCCTACTTCTTGGTAGAAAAATCATTCGTAATATATTAAATAGAGTGGATTCAAAACTAAGACAAGACTTTGAAAAGTGTCTTAACGGATTCTAAATTAATACGGCAACTTGTAATATGAGATTGCTACCAAGTCTTTCCGCGAAACATCTCGTAGTTCATTTTTGTGAAAATAGAATTACATATTAATAGAATTACAGAGCCTTTGCATTGAATCACAAGATAGAAGCAATTAAATTATTTGTTAGTTCAAAAATTAATTGTCTTCGACACGAATCTGCACCTGTTCTTTAGTTTTAATAAGGAATTTCCAATTAAGAGAAAAGTATTTCATAGATATTTCCCAACATAAACAACTAGGTTAGGTTATAGTATTATAGTCTAATTTGAGTAGAACTTACTTATTTTTATATGTTTAACATTTAAGGATATTATCATTAAAAATAAATATTTTGAACGTTTGAAATGAAAGTACTCTTATCAGCCTTGTTTTTATTTTTAGTTATAATATTATGATCAAGGAGGCTGTGATAGTATGCGCATTGCGCTTCAATTTCTAAAACAAAAGTTCAATACCAACTCATATGGAAATTTCAAAATAGTGTATTTTAAAATTCAAATTTAATTTAATAAACTAAATTAATATTTTAACAATAATATGAAATTTTATAAGATTTATATTTTATACGATAATATAGTATAATATTATTATATATATATAATATTAAATATACCCTATATATGTGTATCTACAATATATTGTTATAATTAAAACTTTTATTTAAAGAAATATATATTTATCTAATATAAGTATATGTTTTCAAATATATTGATGTTTATTTCACCATTCACTTTAATAAAGATTTAATTCTCCCATTGTTTTGTGTTTTCTTTTTTGTTTCTATTTTCTTTTCTCTATTGCATTTTCATTCATTTTCTTTAAACAATTTTCCAAGTTTTGTTAACAGGGCTTAAATTTCTTAAAATATGAGGAATATTACTTTTGTTCATTTTATTTTTGTTATTTATTTATATTCATCTGCGCATTTTAATTTAATCAATTCAAAATGAATTTTTATCAACTCTAAGTGAGCATGTCTAAACTTATCCTTAAGGTACATGAAAATTGTAGAAAAACCTATTAAATTTTCAAGTTGGTTAAAATTCCTTCTTTTGAATTCTGTACACAAATGCACAATATCTTCTTTCTTAACAAAAGAACACTAAATTTGGGTAAAATAAACCCCCAAATTTTTTTTTCACATAATTTAAGTCACTTCTTTTGAAGGTAATTGCTTGAAACCTCTTATAGCTCCAGTAAAATCTATACCCATAGGGTCGACAGGAAAATAAGTCGACAGGAAAATATGTCGACATATGTAAATAAAATCTGGTTATTTAGAATTTCTCTAACGAATCCAACAAAACGGAAGTTATAAGATAGAATGCCCCTGAGTATCGAGCTTTAATTAAAAATGATTATAAATAATATAATAATAGATTGTAACGATGTTTCTGCTCATCGATTCGCTTCAGTAATGTTTTGCTATTCCCCTCCAGTATATATAGTGAAACGTCAGGAGCATGTTTCTCTGCTTATCACAATCGTTCTATTTTGACAAAATTAAAATTTTCTGATATATTTTACCCATTTGTATATTTATGAGTATTTAAAATTAAATTTTTTTAATTTAATTTATTTCAGCGATTTTTATTCTTTGTGTTAATTTTAAATTTTGTGCTTATTTGATATTATGAGTAGGAAACCGAATATACAGATAGAATTGTTATATAGATGAAAAAAACTTAAAGTTGAAGATAAAGCCAGACACCTAGTTGGAGTATTATATATAATATAGTATAAATTTCATACTATTCAGTATATATATATATATCGAAATAGAAAAGAGATCTAAATTTAGGCATAGATATTATCGATACATATATAAATATATAATTTTTATATACTTATATAATATATATATATATAATTACTCTTAAAACAACCTTTGAACATTACGTAATACTTTTAGTTTTCTCATATAAT
The DNA here is from genome assembly GCA_015478945.1 of Trachelipus rathkii. Lineage (NCBI taxonomy): Eukaryota > Metazoa > Arthropoda > Malacostraca > Isopoda > Trachelipodidae > Trachelipus > Trachelipus rathkii. The sequence goes on along the minus strand of JABUQX010074994.1, from coordinate 2,766 downwards.
ATACTATTTATATATATAAATATATATATTATATAATAGTATATAATATACTAGATATATTCATATATATAAGATATATATAATTATAATTAAATCATATAATATATAATATAGTATAATAGAGATAATTATACTATATATATAATATATAGTGAATAAATCATAGATAATTAGTATTATATATTATATATCATATTATCATATTTATATATATATATTATATATTATATATTATATATATATATATACTAATAATCATATATATATAATATATAGTATATATATTTAATTTCTATATATATATATAATATTATTAATTTTCAAGTCAATTGCACACATACTTGATGCACGTTGACCTCCTTTAGTATTGATGTTTTATTTTCCATTTATTGTAACTAATATAATATTTGCAATAAAAATCGAAAAAATTTTATTATTTTTTAATTTTAAATTTTGAATGCATAGTTATAAAACATTCTTCAAATAGATTAATTTTTTATGTAATTTTATTAATATTTGGAAATCTTTCTGTTTCCATATTGAAGTTTAAAAATTGAATTTTTTTGTTGTCTTTGCAGAGTTACTATGGATTTACTTTCTCTGTGTGCCGAGAAATTTCGCTCAAAACTATGATTATTATATATGAGTATGATATATATATATATATATATAGTAATATTAATATATTATATACTTATAAAAATATATATATAGGTAATTAGAAGCACCCTTCAATTATGATATAATATTATAGCATATATATTATATATATATTATATAAATATACTATACAATATATTATATTATATTTATATTATATATTTAGAATATAAAATATAGAGTACAAATATTAAAATTTATATATAGATATGATATATATATGACTTAGTTATTAGTATATATATATATATCTATAATTATATATTTTGGTTGTAAAAGTACATGAAACAAAAAGTTATTTTTTATATTTTTACTGGCTGTAATGCTTTTCTTCACGTACATTATTCTTAAATATATAATATTATTTTTTTATTAATAAGAACATGGCAACGCAACTGCGCATATAATTTCAACTGACACACGGCAACAAACTATATGTACCGGTTGACGATGTATAGATTATCAGAACGCAGGTGTGTAAAGTTTCCTTAAAAGGTACTTTGACATGAAAAACATTTAATTCTATAATTTTTGTTTATCTAATGTTGCATGAAAAGCTTATGAATAAAAAGATTTTATCATATGTTTAAATTTTTTATCTGCAATTTTTGTAATTTGGAATATTGTGCAAAAAAAATAAAAAATATAAAAAAAAATAAAAGAAAAACTTTCGGAATTTTTCGATGTCATTTTTGTGAAACAAATAAAGTCTTAAATATAGAAATATCCTGAAAAAGTCCAGTGCTTAATCAATTTGTGTGCAAATTTGTGTGACAATAATAAAAAACAATGTTTCCTCAAAATATATTCATTTGACTACCACAATATTATAATCAGCTCATCTGAAACACAACTCAGTCGTCTTTCGTCCTTCTGGTAACGTACCTAAATAAACCTCTCTCCTAAACAGTTATTATATCATATGGAGCTAGTACGACCTGGATTTTATGAACCAAAGCACAAACTTTATATTAATCATTATTATTTCATGAAAAAGTTTTTAATTTTTTTTTTATATCTACCAAAAATTATTTACCCACTTTTGTGATAAATTTCTAATTTCAAAACCATTTTAGTGTCATCTTAAAAAAAAACTTTATACAAGACATATAAAGAAGCAATGAAATAGATTTCGAGTTATATTTTGAATGGTTGATGAATAGTATCATTTTTAAGTCTTTTGAAATCGGATTATAATTTACACAGCTCTAGTGATAAGGCACAAAAGAGATTATTTTAGCGTTCTAAGATGAATAATATTATCTTGTCTCTAGATTTCTCGACTCACTTTCTCTGTTCCCAAGGTTTCTAGCCAATATAACTAATATATGTAGCATTATATCTAAGATGGTATATTTAAGTCTTTGTAACTGTCATTCCTATACTAAATACAAATAACATTTATTATATACGTGATATCCTTGGTCATGCAAAATAATTCTCAATGAAATATTAGTTACTGTATCTCGTACAAGTTGCGGGACGTATGCACCAGAGTGCATTGATTTCAGTTGACGACTATACAATACATAACCAAGTAAACGATTGTAGTGGATCATAGAAACATTTGTACTTCACGTAGATGAGACTGGATCGCTTGTGACAAGAGAAATGTTTGTGCTTCTGTTTATATTATTATTATGTGTATATGTATATATTAAATGTATTTTTTTAAGTAGGATGCGGGAAAATACAAGCTATATCAGATGAAATAATGACAAAATTTTTCAATTTCTCTCAAAGGCAACAAAATTTATCTGAAGAAGTTAGTCATCACGCATAGCTACATTTGAGAAATTTTACATTTGGCACTATCACTAGAGTCTAGAATCCTTTATAGCAATTAGGTGTGTTTATATAAATTAGAAATTTTGGAATTTAAAATGAGGAAGACCAAACCTTGTGATTATAGTTTTGTTTGGATTTGCTATCTCTATACTTTGGTTTGAAGGAAATTTTAAATCTGACTCGTTAGGAAATTTCATTAACCCAACATAGTGAAAAATCTTCTATATTTGACAATTTGATAAGATAAAATTTTATATTATATATCCGTAGAATTACTGGAATATATTTGCAAGTCTTTCCAGCATCCTCTCGTGTGAT
>JABUQX010074993.1:10000-42500 GCA_015478945.1 Trachelipus rathkii | reverse complement strand
AGTTTTATTATAATCTTCTGAAATGTGGCATCGATGGGTAAAAAATGAAATTCCCAAAGGCTCGAAACAAGAATCATGTTTTAAACATGTTAAAATTACAAATATATATATATAGGGTGTGAAAAAAAACGCGTTTTTTTTAAATCTGTTTTTTTTCTTTTTAAAAAATACCACGTTTTTTTCAAAAACCAATGTTTTTTTAACCCTGACACGAAAACTTACCGCTTCCTTTGCTATATGTAAAAGATGTTTTAAATTATACAGCAGAACCAATAACCCCTTCTCGGCCTAAATATTGACTATTAATACGGATTTTATATATACATGGTGTAAATATATATAGTATTACTATATATTCATAATAATAATACCTATATATATTATATATATATATATACATTATATATATATATATAATATACTATATATATATATAGTATATATATATTACGTATATATATATATATGATCCAAAAAAAGGAGGGTTATAACAGGTTTTTGGCCGTGTGTCAGGAGAAAAGAGAATCGTAGGAAGGTGATTGAATTGTCTGTGATGCGAAAGGTATGTGTGTAAGTAATACTTCTTTAAACACAGAGTATCCAAAGTAACTAGACGTTGTGTTCGTATGTAATACCGAAGGAAAAGTATGATTGATTTTGGTGTTGGTGAAGAAGAGATGTTGAAGTATGTGTTGGATGTTTAAATCAGTGAGGGGTTTAGAATGGGATTATCGGATCCATATATTGTGTTCTATGTAAAATTAAGTTATGGGGGACTTGGATGGCGAGGAAGGTGATACGAAGAAAGTGGAAATTTAGAGAGAAGTTACGTGAACAAGGTAATAAGGATAAGTATGTAAGAACGCTCGCAAGAAAATCGTTGGAATGTGAACAAGTTGAACCTGAATAAATCTGGAAGCAAATGAAGGGGAAGCAATTGTTAGCAGTGCAAAGAAAGTATGTGGGTGTGCAAATTAGGAAGTAAGAATCGTTAACAGTGAGTGGTGGAATGAAGAGGGGATGCAAGCGGTTTAAAATAAAAAAGAAGCGTGGATTGAATGTACTAAAAGCAAATGATGAATTTCAAAAGAAAGATGCTTGGAATTATTATAAGGAGGAAAAAAAGGAATGCTAAAAGAGGCATACGTAAGAAAAGAGAGTAAAATGAACAGTTTGAAGAGGATGAATGGGGACATACAAGAATAGGAAGCTCTTCTGGAAAGGAAACGCGAAAGGTTGAAAATTAGAATAAGGGGAACCTGCTTAGAATAATGAATACTGGATGGTGTTTTTTGTAACTGATGAAATTGGTGTGAAATGGGTGTGGAAAGAACACTTTGAAAATCTGCTTAATATTGGTAATGATGAGATGATAATGACTGTGTGTGGTTTGATGGTACCAAGAAGGAATAGGTATTTTTTGGGAAGAGTTCATTAGGCAAAAGAGGAGGGAGGAAATGGGTAGAGTGAGAAAAGTTGAAGAATGGGTAGAGGAGGGTCTGCTGTTATAGATGAAATTACTGGTAAATGATCAAGAACAATGGCAAGATGGTGAATGATTGCGATCTTAAAGTTGTGTAAGTAAAGCGTTTATGGAGGGCATATAGTTCCAAGGATTGGAGGAGAGCATAATAGTACCCTTATATAAGGGTAACGGGAAAATGGGAACTGTAGAAATTATAGGGATTAGTTTATTGAGTGTTGTAGGAAGATAATTATGCTGGTGTTTTGGTCGAAAGAGTGCGCCGAGTGACGAGTGCACTGAAGGATGCATTGGTGAAGACACAAAGTGCGTTTAGGATAGAGAGATGTTGGGGAATCAAATACTTTACATTTGAAGCAAAATCGATGAAGAGAAATGAGAGAGAATGAAGAAAGAAAAACAAATTTAATATTTATGGATTTGCAACAGGGCGCTATGATAGGGTTAATAGGGAAGGTCAATGGCAGGTGTTAGTGATATATAGGTTCGGTGATAGGCTTCTGAAATGGAATCAAAAGTATTGTTATGACGCATAGCTGAGGCGTGTAAGAATAAATTGGTGATGTCAAAAGTGATTGCGTTTAGTACTAAATAGCGGATTGAGGCAGGGTTGTGTTATGTTCTCCTTGATTATTCAAGTTGTATATGAATGGGGGTTAGTGAAATAAGTTTGAAGGTGGCGTGACAGAAATTGTGTTTGAATGATGGAGAGATGATGGAAGGGGGCCGCTACCATTATATGCGGAATTATTTGGTTTTGCTCTGTAGTGAATTCTTAAGAGTTTGAGGAGATTGTAGAGAGATTTGGCGGGTGTGTAAAAGGAGGTTTGAAAGTAAGCGTAGGATAAGAGTATAGGTATGGTTGTGAGTGAGCGACAGTCCTCTTGTGAAGTATGTTAGATGGTGAGCAGCTGGAAAGCCAAGTGTCTGAGTTCTAAATATTGTAGGGTGTATGTTGGCATGAGAAGGACGGATGATGCAGAGCTTAGTAGGAAAGTGTGAAATGGGGCGTGTTGGATGCCAGGAAGGTGGCTGGTGCCAATTAAAATCGTTGGTGAAATGTAAAGGGACTAAGTTTTTAGTGCACTAGGGTCTTACATGACGGTATATGGTTACCTGTGTTACGTATAGTAGTTGAGACTACGGTCTGAGAAAAGAAGTATAAATCCTAAAGTTCAATTGCTGTTCAGATGGACAATCTAATGGGCATGCTAGGTGTGAGAAGAAGTGATAAAATGAGGAGTGTAAACATATTAGAGAGTTGTGTGGTGTGAAGAAAGGGGTAAACGAGAGATAAATGAAAGTATGGTGAGATGGTTTTGTTCATGTGGAAAGGATTTATGATAGTCGTTGTTTAAGCAGATGTATAGTGCGAGTGTGGTTGAAAACCTGACCGGCTGGGAGATCGGTAAGAAAAGTGGATTTGAGGTCAGTAAACGAATTTATGTCTGAAGGAGAGGAAATGTGAGTTTGGCAGAGGCGAAGAATAACGAGGCATAATAGAGAGAAATGCGGCGTTTGAGGCGCGTATGGGGTGGCAACCGGGTCAAGGATGAACCCTTACACTGACAATCTGCCATAGTGAGGGTCCCGTCGCAGTTCCGTGAAGCCAAGGGTGGATTTCTTGACTGCGACGAGTTCTCTTCACTAATTAATGGGACAGAGGGGGGGGTAAGGCGGGCTTTCTTTTCGACTTATTGTCATTTTTACTTCTACTGCTTTTCTTTTCTCATGCTTGTTACGCACCTTACCACCAGTCTTGGCGAGAAAAAGGTAGAAGAAAGAATATATATATTATATATATATATATATATATATATATATATTAATATAAATATATATATATAATATTATATATATTATATATATATAGTATATATATATATTATAGATATAATATATAGTATATATATATAGATATAATAATAATATAATTATATAATAATAATAATAATTAATAATAATTAATAATAATAATAATAATAAATAGATTAATAATAATAATTAATAATAATAATATAATAATCAATTAAAATAATAATACATAATAATATCAGATCATGTGAAATGTGATTAAGAATTATATGCCCTAGAGCACTATTAAAACTTTTATTAGGTACTAAACTCTACTTTATATATTGTTTACCTTTCTCTTTTTTTCTTTTTAAACACTATGTTAAAATGTAGAAAAACTTGGAGGAAAGAAAAAGTGTTGAAACAGAAGGATAGTTGTGTTTCTCAATCAGAGAACCAAAAAAAAAAACCAAAACATTTTGGCCTGTGGTCTTTTTTTAAAAAAAACGTTTTTTTTTTAAAAAAAAACGAACTGTTTTTTTTTAATTGCCCAACAACCCTATATTTCGTTTCTAGTGAAAATTAATCAAATATTATATATTATATATATATACATATATATATAATATTCATTACATATAATATATATATATCATATATATTATATAATATATATAATATATAGATATTTAACTATTAGATGGAATTATATATAATGGGTCTGACACTTAATACGCTTTATCAGAAAAAGTTTTTTTTTTCGCATTCCATTTACTCTTCTTCGATTGAAAATTGAGAAAACCCATAATCACATGCCTTAAAGAAAAAACCAATTAATAAGATTACATTTTTTAAATATTGTTATGCATGCGTTTTTCTATGGTTTAAACCATTGGTTCCTGTATATGTCTAAAACCAGGTTTCAAACCAATGTTTAAACCAATTGTTTAACCATGCCCACCCCTATATACTCCTATATATAATATATCATTAATATATATATATATTATATCATTATATATAATATATATATATATATAATATATATATATATATATTATATATATACTATAATATATAGTATAGTATAGTACTATACTATACTACTATACTATATTAATTATATTACTTACCTTATATATAGTTATAAATATATATACCGGTATATAGTTCTATATATACAAATATATATATATATATATATATATATATATATGACTAATATATATATATATCTTATAAATATATTATTACTTATATATATCTACTATATAATATTATATAATACTATTATTATATACTATATATAATATTGTGTGGCCACCTGTGTGTTGGTGTGTTAGTGTTGTGTGTGTGTGGATCACAAAAATATATATTATTTGTAGAATAGTTTCTTACCCTCATACACGTATGCTTGAATATCGTTGATCGCCAACCTTTATAGAGATTTTTTCATGAGCCTGGTAACATTTGGACCTGTGGGAAACCAATACCGTATTTAAATACCCATTTTACGACATCCTCTTCTTGTTTGACTTACAAACTCAAAAAATTCTGGTACGGATAAAGGCCAGGAGTTTTGTGGATCGACTTTCTACAGTTTTCCCACAACCTTTTTCTTCTCAAAGCGAAATTTAAAAAAAGGGCAGAGCTACTTAAACAGTAGCGATATCTACTGAAAAATCACCTTCACTTGAAGAAATAGGTATGGGACCGGAAATATTTTACTTAATGCTTTCGTCCAAGAAACGATCCATCTTATCAAGAGTGGAAAGTCTTTACGATCGGAAAAAAACAATTTAATTCCAGCCAATTTGTAGCTTGAATTTGTAGACTAATAACCAAGCAGTCTGCTGGTCAAACAACACCTCCCACAAAATGAAAACGAGACCAGACGTAACCATATGAGCGATGCAACCGGATAACATGTCTAAAATTGTTACGAGTTTGAAACAATTTCAAAATTAGATAAGGAATGAATTAAATGGTTTTATTTTCTATTTTTTTCCTTTTTAAACAGGATTTCGCGGTTGACGATTGCGGGTGTTGTAAATCTAGACCCCAACAATATTTTGCGAGGTCGCAACCCAATTGGCCACCTCATTCAATTTATAATGCACCCGCTGCGCAATCGCGCGCAATCCCTCTGGCGCGAAAACATCGCCGATCGCCAAGGCCGCCGTCAGGCAAGCTGCGCCGCGCGTGCAGAACACTGTTAAAAAGAATTAATATTATTAAATATTAAGTCACAATTAGATATATATAGATATATATACTTATATATATATATATATATTATATATATGTATATATATAATAATATATAATATATATATTAATAAGTGTATATATATATATGTATATTATATATACATATATAAAAGTTATCTGCTTTGAATTATATACAGAGCGCTACAGAAAACGCTATTTTGTTTGATAAACTTTTTATTTTAATTTAATTCTTTTAGAAACTTTTCTTGATTAAAACTTGAATTTTATTAAATAAAAATGTAGAAAAATCTACTGTTGTGAAAAAGAAAATATTTAAGTTCCTATGTATGGTGTGAAAGTTTTAGTCGCAAGTTTTCTATCCTTAATTATAAACACAAACATTGTTAAGCTGTGAAAATTGGCGCTAGTGGACCGAAAGAGGTTAGTAGACAGTCAAGGAACGGAATTTGACAGATAATGAAGATCTTCATCATTGTAAAGATAAAATAATAATCGCAAAAGAGAGATATGATGATTAGATCTGACATAGATGATGAGACGTATAATACGATAGTAGGTGAACGAGATACACTAATAAATGTGAGATAGAGCCTGATGACATCTATGAATGAGCTGGATGACGAGAGACTCGACGACTAGGAGACGAGAGCACGAGATAAAGAAGAGAGAAGCCTATGCACTATAGTAGAGAGAGAGATAGAGAGGACCTAATCGCTGAGTAATTATTTTTTTGCCATACCCTTTCTTGTCATTAACGCTATTGTTCATAAATTTCTAGTGATCAGGGATCATTTAATAGTGATGCGCATTTAGGACGTGATAGTCTGTGGAGCTAAGTATACGCTGCACGTTTAATTCTTCTTCCTATGTTCTTCTATAATTGCAAGAGGTGTAAGAAGAAACAAGCAAGACAGTTTTAAATGCCTTAAAAGGATGGAAAATCGTCTCCCCTTTTTCTTTGTTTTTACTTCTATTGTCTTTCTTCTGTATATCTCCGGCTGAGGCTTTCATACACTTCATTCGCCGAAACAGATTATATCAAACAAATCAATCTTTAAAATATGTTACACAATATGGTGGAATTCTGGTTATTATGTTAATACGTAAAGTTTTGTGCGATTCATCAGTATTTTCAACTTATCTTGTTACAAGTGTTCTGATGATCAATATCTCCACAATTTTTCTCATGATCGCAGATGAACCGCCTTTCCTTAAAAAGAGCTGAGAGCTAAGGAAAATAAATCTGGTAATTAGGCGATCAGACAATGGGAAATAGGGTGATTTGTAAGGCGCCTTCAAAACTTCAGAACACAACCTAGTGCCTTTCATGGTATATTTTCAGCCCTGAATGAAGTAGGCTTACTCCGATTAAATATTTTGTGCTGATTTCACCATACTGCCTCTCTCTCGCAAACGATGCCAAATCTAACTTTTCTCACAATTTTTAACTCTCCTATTGCTCACTACTATATTTCTATCACAATCTCTCTCCTTTCCGCTCGGGAAAATTCGTCTTTTCCACCTCTTCCATTTTACTATTTGATATTATGTAACGAGCAGTCGCCCTTTCGACACTTGAGTCGTCGCATATCTATTTCTTCGATGATGTTCAATTGTGCCTGCGGACTCACCTTCAAATACAACTGTAGAATATTTCTCTGGCCAGCTCTCTGTCACTTACTCTATCAGTTACAGACCCGAAACACTTGTCGACTACCAGTTTACTACACTTTCTGATGTTTTGAACATTTTCACAAGGTCAGAGGCATTCGTGATAATGTCTGCCTTTTGAAACATCACCTGAATCTTGATTTACGTGTGTGGCTAAGACCTTTAGCCTTAATATATATATATATAAATATTATGTTCTCCTGTTTCTGCTACTCTATAAATAATATATTCAGTGAATTTAGTTTATAAAATTTACTTTATTAATTATTTTAATATGCATGAAGATCTCAACAATCAGATAAGGTACCTATTGCTGGCAATGTTGATAATTATTATATCGATTTTGTCACGTACATTGATATATAATTATTAGTTATATTTACGTTATATTATTAATTTTTGATAATTAATATATTATTATTATTTAATTGATTTATTTATTATTGAATTTATTTATTATTTAATTAATTATTTACGAATTATTTATTATTTAACAAACAGAATACAGTAGATACGGAATTACATCAAAAAAATAAACAATACTAACTTTTACGAGGCATTCGTTTTAAAATCTGTTTATAACATATTACTCAATATCTCCTATAAGAAAATTAAGTCCCTGTTCAACCCCTAATACTATACTATAGAGTACTTTTTATATAATATAATATAATATATGAAAAATAAAAATAAATTAAAAATCTAATTAAATTTATTTAATCAAATATAGTAGTTATAAAATATATAAGATATAATAAACAATTAATATAATAGAATAATAATATAATCGTATATCGTAGCTATTGAGTATTTTAGAACCATAATACGCTATCTAATGTACACTCCAGTTGTTACAAATAGCTGAGAGGTATTTATTAGCTGGAGTACGAACTAAATCTATCCTTTCACTACTTCCTGATACAATTATCAGTCTGAGATCAGATATATCAAAACTCAGTGCCTAATTACTATTTTTTCATATTATACATTTTTTTTTCATGTATAATATTAAATGTAAACACAATCTACTGGATCTTTGTGAAGAATCAGTCTTTCTTCATAGGAGATAAACTAAAACTCTTAGAGTGTCGCTTAGTAATCTCGAGTTGCTCCTTGCGCGCAGCCCAATATCTTCAGTATGCCCACTCAGTATCGACCTTCGATATCATTGCATGCCAATACGTTTACTTTGCTGAGTAGTGAACAATAGATTAAAATCACCTGAATAGTCTATAAGATACTATCCTAATACACAGAATAACTTCTATTTCATTTAGTGGAACCGAGAGATAGGTCGTATTCTCGTGGAATATGGCCATTGCATATACTTATGTGGAGGTATTTTTCTTAAAGTGTGTCATCAGAAGTCGAAGGTACAACAAATAATTAAAAGTCTATCGAGTCTTTTAGCAGCATCTGGTAGCGAATGCGGAGTTAGCTGCAGGGGATCTGATGGGGTCTTTTAACAAGCGTATGATTTCAGTCCTAGGATCTAGTTATATAGACGCTGTATATTCTCCCATCCTAAAGTTCCATATATGAGAGAGATAAGTGTGGAAGTAATAGCCCGAAGATGGTAGAACATGTTAATAATCATAGAGAAGAAATGGTTTAACCAGTAGATGAACTGTGTTCGACAGATAATTAGAATAAAGTTTAGCCAACGGAGATATAGAGAAACTCTCTCTTAATGATATAGCCAGTTATCCCTTGCGCTCTCTAAAATTGGTGTGTGAGCCGTTAAGCAGACTTGTGAGCAGCATCTAACCCTATTATCTATTTAATTTGCTCGACGAATATGTTACATGCATAGTATCTGATTCTCGTGGAAAAGGGATGGGTGAGGGTATGGTAAGCTATACCTATCTATCTATCTATCTATCTAGCTCATCTTACGTCTACTTTTAGTCTTATCTATCTATAATCGTATCTATCTATCGTATCCTACTCAGATCATTACTATCTATCATATGCTATCTATCTATCTATCTATCTATCTATCTACTATTTCATATATATATATATTTATATTATATATATATTAAATAATAATATTATATCTATAATATATTATACTATATATATAATTACTATTATACTATATATATAATAAAATCTTTATATATATACTATAATATAATATACTATAGCCATCGTTTAGTATATCCGTCATATGATATCGTTAAAAAACTATTAACACAGTAATTGTTTAAAACGGAAAACATGATGGAATGCTGGTTCCAATTCTAGTACGGAAGATGTTGAAAAAAAAAAAAAACAAAAAAAAGAAAAAAAAATAAAAAAATTATTATCAAAAACTACAATAGCTACAGCGAAAAGGAATACCATTTTTGTAATCCTGGTTAAAATCACATAGAAAATGCTTGTATACATACACTAGGGCTCGAGCGACGGGGCAAACACGGGGACGTTTCTCAACCCCGTAGGAGGGCGAGGAACCCCCGCGACACCCAAATACCTCAAAGAGCGAGGGGTTCGAGACCCTCCATGGTAGGGAGGGGGACATTTAAGTCCTACCACGAGATTGCACACCGACCGGTAGAGTTCGAGCCAGACCCCGACTCCTGCCATTCGCTGCGCTATGCGAGATACCTTCTCGAGAGTATCATACCATTTGATCGTGTGATAAAACAGAAATATAGTACACAAACCTCATTCATAAAATAAGTCCATTGATGGAATATTAATAGAACCCGAGGAAGACACGAAATATGTGTAGTACACCGTTGGATACGCAATAAATTAATCTGTCATATTAATACTGTCCATGTTAGGCAATATCATATGTGTTCTCAAATATAAATTTATTCTATTAGGACTAACCTTTATTTTTAATTTTTTACAGATTCATCAGTTAGTAGATAATTTTTCCACAATGCAATTAACTCGTTTAAAGAATGGGAAATTTATAGCGCGTTTATTCCATACACTTACCAAAGAATTGGAGATTCTCTTTTAGCGTAGTGTTTGATGACCGTGATAGTGTAGTGGTTTATGACGTTAAAGATGTCCTGATATAGATAATTTTATTTTATATCAATTGTTTTGTATTAATTAAAAGTCGTCAAGACATTTCATTCTGTAAGAGAGCCATAGGAGCAGAATTTGAACACAGGACACTTAATCCCAATCTCTAAAATCGCTGATTTTCCGAGGGCCCTTGTATGTGACATATGATTTAACATGAATTAACATAGAGTTTATTCTAGGAAGGACATCACTTGACTATTATGACACTGTATACTGATGAACCTTTAAAGACATTGATAGAGCGTGTGCAATGCCAACACAAATTGTCTATAGAAACTTAGATAATGAGTAAAGTGAGAATCTCAGGATAAATAATCATTATAGGATAATAATAGTATACATGTACGTGTAATGAATACACGAGTTTGAAATAAACAATAGGAAAATCCATCCCCATGCCTTAATGGATATGTAGAAATTAATTATGAGAATATGTGGAGTAGGAATCGAAGAAGTTCGTGAATGTAATAATAATCTTCGTAGTCGACCAACAATCGTACTAAGAATGAGAATCAAACGAACTAAAAGGTCATTTGCTCCACTATTACTACGAAGGTAAAAGAGATCTGTTATAAGTATATAAACAAGAAAGTACTACAAGACATTTTATAATGCCAGAGTTAATGATTCTTAAAAATCATTAAATATTATATAATATATATATATTATATATACCTATATTAAATATATATTCTTATATTATATATAGGCTACCCTATAGATAGTTACTTTAAGAGCACACACTCAATTATTTTTATCTTTACAATATAATATTATTGTTGTATTTATAATTTTTGAAAAGGGAAATGCCAGATTTAAATATGATTATTATTTATTTAAAATCAGTTTGAATATATTTTGGCTAAATTTATTTTTATTTAATATTTGCCTTATAGTACTCTCACAAAATCATCCTCACCAATTAACCTTACTTTCTATTGTCTCGTGATAATTACACCTTCTTGAGTGATAATATAAAAAATCTAATTATTATAGTATAATTATTAAAATATATATTTATATAATATTTGAATTAGTGGATATGATGGGGTAACAGGGAACGATAATTGACTAGTGTTGGGGAGTTATGGGAGGTACGTATAAGTATAAATAAATTCAGTATTATTGAAAATTCCCTTTACGACTGATACATTCATAATGTATAAAATTTTTGGAAGAGACACAAACGATTTCCCATGTTGCTCTATGTCACCCAGAAAAAAACATGCCCAAATCATATAAACCTTATTTATTTATCTTTTTTCTAAGAAATGTAATCCTGCTCGTGTGTCATTATCTATGCACTGTATGATATTTGAAAATAGCGAATAGGAGCTTATAATTAGTTAAATAAAAAACTTTCAGTATTTAGATGTATACTAGATATTGTTTTAATTTACCTATATAAATAATTATTTTTTATTTTTTTTATTTTAGAGAAAATGTCGATAAATATAATTTTATATATTGCTTTCTGCTTTATTAGTGTTATTTATTTATTAGTATTATATAATTATTTTATTTACTACTATTATATATTGTGATTCTCAATATTTATATTATGCGAATTCTGGCAGTTCCTTTGTTGAGCATATTGAGTGCCACTATTCCCAAATAGGTGTAAAACAAATTGATAGTGCTACTTCGTCTCTTTTTTTTGCATGAAATATTAAATTATTTTCTTCTATTTTTTACTATTATTTTAATTTATTATATTTAATTTGTAAAGGATCACAATTATCTTTTATTTACACTAGATAATAAGCGGCTCACGAACAGTAAACTTAACCGTTCCTAAAGCTCCCCTCTTTTCAACTCTCTCGTCTCCCTTTATATTATTATTCCTAGCATATACATATTATATATACTATATATATACTATATCTATCTAATATATATATATATTATTAATTCATTATTAATATATATATTATAATATTAATAATATAAATAATTATATTTAAAATATATATATATTATATATATATTTTATAAATATATATATAATAATATATTATATATAAATAGTATATATATATTATTTAATATTATATATATTAATTAATTAATTATAATATAAATAGATAATTATATATTAAAATTATATCATATATATATATATTCGTATTATATATATAGTATATATATAATTATTAATTATAATATAATTATATATATTAATATATGTATAATATATAATCAAGTTATCTATATATTTCTCAATCTACCAGGATTATGTAAAGTAAAATATGATATTATATCTCATTAATTTATTTGGCAAAGCTTTCACTAAATATAACTTTACAATATGTGCTATTTTGCAAGTTTCTTTAATATATATTATTATTTATTATATAATTATTATTATATTATATCTTATACTTTATTAAATAGTTAAAAAATATTTAGCATGTTTAAATGATATTCATAAATTTCTTTAATTTCTTTTTTAGATTTAATTAATTAAAATTATTGGAATATTATGAGAATTATTATTATTATGTAATATACTCAGTATATATAGTAATTTAGAGTTAAGAGTTGCTCAATTGCTAAATTCATGAGTGTTAGAATTAGATATTATAATTATTTTTTTCATTCCTAAATGTGCATAAAGAACATATAAATGTTTATGTTATATTTTGATTAATCATAAATGTTTATAGACAACTTTGAATAAAAATTATAAAGGTCACTAAAAGTCCATTCAAGTAACAGGCTCGTGTTTTCTTTCAAGCTAAATAGGGGGTAAGCCCGAGACTGTGACCTATTTATATAATTAGTAGGATTAGACCAAAGCAATATTATTAAATCAAAATTTCCTACACATTTTATGTTTAATTTTATGAACTTATATTAACATGTAATATGTATCTAATTTTTATTTATATGTACAATTTATCGCCAAAAAAAAAAAATTATAGATATTTATTATAAACTCTATGAAAAATATGTAGAAGATCTGATCCCGATTCTAAAATAACTCGTGACTATAGCCGATGACATGCCACGAAGTGTATCTTTTGTGAGATGGGTAATCCCGCTGTCTGTATCAGAAGCCTAACTTGTACTAAAAATATTCGAATTAAATTCCTAATTTTTCCTCTCTCTACATATATATATCAATGAGCTTTGAAAAGACCCTACTCTGATACCTGATAATTGTTGACCATTTTATCTGTAGGGGAAATAAAGATAAATACATAAGAATACAAATAAATAAACTCAAATATCTAATGCAGGACAAGAAGAAGAAGAAGTAAGTAGAGTGATATAGAAGAAGTATAAATGAGTAAAGAAAAGTATCTTTTATTTGAGAATATTTTGTTAAGTAAATATATTAAAACTAATACATCCAGTAATAGAAATGATAGAATAAGGATAAAACTTATTCAATAAGTTTAACAAAAACTCACCGCCTTTCCTTACACGCCGTATATCCAAAGGAGAGATAAGAGTGATACACCTTTAAAAAACTAATAAGGTTATTATTAAACCTAAGTAAGCCCGTAGACCAAAGCATCTGAACCCTGCACTATATTTAATACCTCTTCACGAGCTCATAGCTGCGCCTACTGTTAGTGGCACCTCTTATAAACTCATCGATAGTGATACATAAGCTTCTGAGGTACATCCTTGACCTAGTATTACATTATGAATCCCAATCTTAATTAGTGCTTTTAAGAAAATGATCTAAGATAAATCACTAATAATGCTTCGCAATCATTTGTAATGATCCTTCTATCATAGTGGTAGAAACAAAGACTACTCTACTTATTCCTATTAGCTCCTCTTTATAATTTATTTATCTACTGCCTTATCTATTTTTATTATATTTTGGTTTGTTTACTTTAAAAATATCTATTTATCTACCTATCTTCACTATATACAAACTACGTTGAAAAGTAGACTATCACTAATAAGCAGAAATTCTAAGATATATCCCAATCGCTTCTTTAAATAATATAGATATAGAAAATAGCTCCCCGCTTAAAAAGGTAGCAGTAATTGTTAGTCTCTTAAAGCGAGCGATTAGTATTAAAAATTATTTCTTATATTAAAATCTGGATAAAAAGAATCATGTATCTTGATTATTATAATCTCAGACTTTAAAATTCAGAATAGGTCATTTTAGTAGGTATTATTCCACAAATCTTGGCAACAGGACCTCGTAATGTTGAAAACTTTACGACAATTTAAATCGCTGGCCAGAAACTGCCTTCATGAAATATGTGATAATCGTGAATGATTTAAATCTTTGGTTTAACAACTTTTTTTTTCCTAACTCAACCACTAAAAAACGTTCCAGCCTCACTTGTCACGTTCTTACGAGCTGTATTGTCAACACCTCCACGAGCTACATGGAACATCTCTGTAACTCGTTTGAAAATTAACAACTCAAGAAAAACACACAACCCGAAAATTTATCAAATTTATATTTGAATTCTTCTCACTCCTCACACTCTCACCGACGCTTTTCGAACTCATCGTTCTCCCAAACAACACATCAATAGTATATGGACACCAAATCCAACAAAAGTAGCTACCTCGATAATCCCTGCATCTACTTTCAACCCATCTTACAATGCGTTTCCACGTCACTTTTCCTGTCTACGACTTGTATTCTACGGCTACTGGACATTTATCACTCGCCTGTGATATTTCATAAAAAAGAGTAAACACCTAGAACCTTTATCATCAGAGATTTTAGAAAACTCCGCTCTTCACCAACTCCCACATGAATTAAGCGACTCACACCCGCTACACCCCCCCTCCTCACCTCTCTTCTAAGACTGTCCCAACCTATAAACCCCAACAGCGTATTTAAAAATACGAATCACCCATCGTATTCTCACTGATAAAAACCAATCTAAAAACGTTCAGTCAGCGTATCTAAGGACTGTAATTTGCAAACTTTATATGCTCTACACTGACTGTTTAAAAAAAACAAATTATCCAAATCTTAAAGGAATTTTTTAATATAAATTGAACTTAAGAACCCTTTACTCCTCTCCAAATACTATAAAAGCTATTTGAGACAACTCCAAAGTACCCAAGTCGTATTTCTCGACTAAAAAAACCAATTCCTCTAAAAACGTTTTCCAGTACTTTCTCTTACGACTGTATTTCACGAGCTTAGGACATTGTATATTGCATTTCAAAAAAATAAACCGACCCAAAATTTACAAATTTTAGAATTTTATTTCTAATGAATTAAGTAACCTTTTATCTTTTCAAACATAAATGTCCTATTGAAAATCCAAAGCACGACCGATTCCCCTCTTCAAACCGCAATCTAAAGAGCCGTTCAGTCACTTTCTACGAACTTGGTCTTTCACCTGACATGCCAAAATTTAATATTGTTTGAATTTAAAAATACCTCGATTATCTCTTTCTACAACATTGAGATAAACGAATTAAGAACCTTTACTTCAAAACTATAAAAGCTATTAAAAATCCGAAGTTATTAAAAATCTGCAGTCACCATCGTATTCTTCACTCAAAACTCAATGAAAAACGTTCCAGACACTTTTCTACGACTTGTACTACAATTCAACACGGTGAGGAAGGAGAAAAAGAGAAGGAATTAGAGAAATACATTTATTAATGTCTAAAAAATTTTCAAAAAAAAGCTGACCCACAAAAATTATCGAAACTTCAGCAGTCGAAGTTTAATAAATTAACTGTGAGTTTAGAGAAGGTTTGTTTTCGGAACACGCAGGTTCCATAATTATAACGGATAAATAGCTATTGAATCAAAGTTTTATATGGAAATACGAATGATCTGATCATTTATGTGAAAGAAGAGTGATAAGCAATAGGACAAGGAGTGTTCCAAAGTAATCGTTCGGACAATCAGGATTATTATTAGGTTTAATTGAATCGGTACTCTTCGTATTGAGTGTCAAATTCAAAAAAAAAAAATAACACATCTAGTAAAATTATTTCAATTAATATAGAATTTTTTTTTTTGAACAACTTTCTCCCTATAAAAAACTTCCTACCATCTAAAAACAATTAAGATTTACAAGAGAACCTTTACTCGTGGAAATAAGTGTTGGCCAGGAAACTAGGTGACATTAAAATGCTGAATTAACAATACGTGTCATTACAATCGGTTTTATTCCGTATGACTTCTTAAAATCCAATACTAAAAAACGTTGCCAAGGCAACTTTTCTACACGACTCGATTGTATTTTGTGTTCACGAGTCTTATGGATATTCAGGAATCATGTACTTATGGTTTTAATAATATATCAAAAAAGACAATATATTGTGAGAGTATACAAAAGTCTTTATAACATTAAATCTATCTTAACTGATTGAAAGAGACATTATTTAAACTAATTCTCCAGAACGAATCCGCAGATATTTAAGAAAATTAAAGTCTCATGTATAGGTCTACCTTGTAACATATCGATATTACTTAAGACACACTAGAACCATAGAATCTAAAAATATCGTTGCCAGCTACTTCTATTTCAAACTAAACCTGTATTCGTTAAACAGAGCTATGGAACTTGATAATTCGTTTAGAATTTTGAAAAAAAAAAACAAATATAATAACATTGATTAGATTTTGGTCGACAAATTGAAGTATGAAACTTTTTTATTCTATTGGCCATAATAACTGGGATAAAAAGCTGTTGATAAATTCAAATAAAATGAAAGTATAGAACTTATTCGAACAAGAAAACAAGTGTACAAATGTATACACTTTTTTTCCAAGATGGTATTCAACGAGTCTATGGACAGTTTATTATGTTTGAATTTCAAAACGCAATAAAATTGTATTTTCCTTAGGTATGTTAAAGAATTTTTATCTAAATAAAGTTAAGAAATTATACTGTAACAAAAAATCCTATAACAAAGTCTATTAAAAATTCCGAAGATCACATATACCGATTCCAAACACCTTTCTTGAAAAAAAAACACCAATTCTTCTACAAATTAAAATCGTTCAGTACTTTGTCTTAATTATTCCTGATGTAGTCATTTTCAACAGATAACTTAGTGCTCATCTAATGTCATATTCGAACTACAAGTAACGGCAACAAACAATTACACTCAAATTTTAGAATTTTTATTATGAGCTCGAACGTTAGAAACCTTTTACTGCAGACGATGAGGAGTTCGCCCCCCTTCTTATCGCCTCACTTCCTAGTGCTCAACATAACATTATAGCGCTGATATTTTTTCAAATCTGCTAAGTAACACATCTACCGATTGAGAACTCCATCCGACTTTGCATCAATCTAATACTGTAATATACTAATCCTAAAACACGTCTCACGTTACTTTTTCTACGCTTACTTTATTCACGAGCTCATGATATTTATATGGTTTAGATCTTCGTTCAAAAAGTAGCAAACAACAAACACAAAAAATTTTATTAACATTCATTATTCAATGATTATTTTTATCGAGTAAAATGAAACATAAGAAGCCTTTTAACTTATTACCAAAAACTCATACAAAGCCGTTGATTAAAATCACTCTGAGAGGGTTTCAAAATTGACAATTTACTCTCACTCACAACTATATATAAAAAGCAATCTATAGTCAACTATAAAGACTACCCGGTTCGCAAAGTCAAAACGCGTGGATTATGAGCGACTTTGAATACATTTTCAGATGATTCTTACAGTGCAGATAATTGATTGACATTTACTAATGTGATAATTTCAAAAACACAAAAAATTTGATTATTATCAAATTTAAGGTCGTGTTTTTATATTAGTTTGAATTTTATGAACACTTCTTTTCTTAATATAATATATACATCGAAATATCCATAATTTGAAAATGAGAGACATTCCAAAGCCTTACTTTTTCATACAGTACAAGGGAAAGCAATGATGAAACACATTCTGTGTCAGTCACCTTTCTAAGCACTCGGTTTCTTTTGTTTTTTCACTGAAAAATCGAGGAAGGGACCTATGAACATTAATGTACCATATATGAATTTTCAAAAAAAAAAAGATATATAAACATTTAATCACAAATTTTTTTAGAACTTTGTTTACCTAACTGAGAGATTAAAGAAACCTTAACTACCATATATACCTATAAACAAGGTCTTTCGGTAGGAAATCCTCAAAGTCACATTCAATCCGGCATTGCCTTCATAGAACTTAAGAAATTTCCGCAAATCCTAAAAAAGCTTCTAGTTGCTTTTGCTACCTTGACTGTATTTAATCCGATGACTAAGGGGACATTACAGTTTAGCTGATTTGAATTCACAAAGCCAGAGCACCAAATTTTAGCGAATTTTATAAATGAATGTCATATTGTAAATGAATTATAGGAACCTTTACTTTTGAATTTTTATATCTACAAATAATCTATCAAGGAATGAGCGATACTTGGAAGAGATACCACAGTCACTCAATCGAGTAATTGAACACATGTTTAAACTTACCAAATTATAAAAGCGTAAGCCATTTTGGAATTCAGTCGTACAATTGAATTAAGAGCTATTGGTTCGGACTATTTACTATGATGAGTGAATTTCAAATAACAAAATAATAACAAAATTATTTATTACGCCAACACTTTTTAAGCAATTTTAATCTAAAAATTTAACGGAAGCTTGTGAAAACCTACCCAAAAACATTCGAAACAGGAATATATGTATCACTAATGTCGCAGCCCCACGATTATCTGTGATTCGTCACCGATCAAAACCAATGAAGAGAGAATGGTTCCAAGACTCTTGCAAGACTTGTATTGTCACAGGAGATACTAGGACGATAATATCAATGCTTAAAACATGTGATCCAAAAGAGAGAAAGAATAATTTTATTCAAAAATCATAAGAAGTTATATTCAATTGAAAAGACCTTGTTACCTTCCAAACGATAAAGGCTATTAACTAATCCCAAAGTTCACCCATCGTACCTTACTAAATCCAATCTAAAATATGTTTCAATGTGCACCTTCTGCACAAGTGTAATTTCGAGCTACTGGGTGACATTTAAATTATGGTTTCGTAATTAATCCTCAAAAACATAAAATATATTCATACTATCTAAACTATAAGTATTATTAGAGTATTTTATTAACATAATTTGAAATTAAAAAAACTATTATCATATGTCACAAGACCGGATATCAAGAACTGATGAATAAACAACTTTCCGTTTGTTACGCCAATAATGTTTGACCAATGAATTAAAAAGACACAATAAAATAGTGATTTATCAAGGATTTCCTCGTCACCTTCTAAACTCTACGAAATGTATTTTCATGAGCTAATTGGACATTGTTGTTATGTTTGTGATTTCAGAAGAACACAAGTATGGTATCCAAATTGTTTATATTTCGTATCTAATATGATATTTAAAGAAACATTTTTAGCTAAAAATACACTATAACAGTTCTACTAAAAGAAATTCCGAAGTCAATCGTATTTGCTCACATTAAAAAACCTAATAAAATAAGTTCCAGGTCAATTCTCTACGACCTGTAGAAAATCTACAACTGATGGGTTATTTTATTATTCGTGATGAACATTACAAAAAATCATCCAATACAATAATTATGAATTTTATTCTAAATGAATAAGAACTTTGTACTACGTCACCTGATACAACTAATTAAAGATGCTCAAGTATTGAAAAAACCCATCAAGTCAATAAACATCGGTATGCCTCTATCTCCAAAACCCATCGCAAGAAAGTTCAGTATAAAGAGTCACGTTATCCTTCCCCGAGCTTGTATTTCACTCGAGCTACTGGACATTTTATATGTTGAAATTTCAAAAAACAACCAAATTATCAAACTTTTAGTTCTACTATCTAAGATGGAACCTCAGAAGCTTTATTCCCAAAATCTATAACACAGGATATTAAAAATCTGCAGGTCACAACAATCCGTTATTCTCCTCAAAACCCAATAAAAGCGTTCAGACACTCTTTCTAGCACTTGTATTTCACGAGATTATGGCAATTTATCATGTTCAACTTTTCAAAAAAAAACCAAATCTTACACCTGAATTCAATTTTATTTAATGAGTCTAAGCACTTTTATTCAAACGCATACATAACTATGAAAGATGCCAACAGTTACCCATCGTTATTCTCTACTTGAAACACCAATCTAACACAATAATGTTCAACTGTCACGTTTCCACACCAACTAAATGAATCTACGAATCATTTAACACTCCAAACTATTAAAATATAAAATACTCGGTACAATGTATTCCTCCTCACCTAAAACCATTCTAAACAACGTGCAGGTCCCTTTTTAGCGACGTGTATTCTCACGAGCTCACTGGGCATTTATATGTTTGAATTTCAACATTTAAATGACAATTTATCCAAATTTTAGATATTTTTATTTAAAAAGTATTACCATAAGACCTTTTAAAAACTGTCAGCCCTCAAAAAAAAAAAACAGGTATTCCAAAACTCACCGCACCACTTCGTAATTCCCTCACCCTAAACCCAATCTAAAAACGCTTCTAATCCACCTTTCTAACAAAACTTGTAATTTACCGAGCAGGCACTTTCATCTCTATGTTTGAATTCTTCAAAAAAACAAAGAAAAAAAAAAAAACCAAAAATAAAATCTTTAAGAAGTTTTTTTATCGTAAATGAAATTCAAGAAACCTCTTACTCACCAAAACTATAATAGGTACTAATATTCACAAGTACTAGTCGTACTTCCTCCACTAAACACCCATCTATCAAAAATCGTTTCCAGTCACTTTCCACCCGACTTGTACATTTCACGCACTATAGAGCAGTCTATATGTTTAATTCAAAAAACAAATTATCAAATTTTCAGAATTTTTATCATAATTGAACTTAAGAACCTTTACTCCAAACCTATAAATGTCTTATGTCGAAAAATCCAAAAGTCACTAATCGTATTCCTCATTTTCAACCAATCTGGCAGCCAATGAGCCACTTGTCGTAGCCTTCGCTTTCCACCGAGCTATGGACATTATAATGTTAATTTTCAAAAAACCAAAATTTGTTATCAAATTTTAGCAATTTTTTATCTAAATAATTTAAGTAACGCTTTTTACTCCAAACCACTATAACAGGTATTAAAAATCTGCAGTCACCATCGTATTCTTATACTCATTACTTATGATCAACCGTTCTGTCTCTTCCCTACGACTTGTCTTTCTCACTTTCTCTACCACACTTCTTATTTTTAATATTTCAGAAAAAAACAAAATTTATCAAACTATGAGAATTTTTTATTGTAATACCGTAAATAAACATAACTCAAACACGATTAATGCTATTGAAATCAAAGTTACCATCGTATCCTTACTAAAACCAATCGTAAAAAGTTCAACGTACCTATCCACAACTTGGTATTCAACGAGCTATGGACATTTATTTGTTGAATTTCAAAAGAAACAACATAGGTTTTATTCTAAATCTCTTAGCGTGAATAATTATCAAATGAATTAAGACAACTTTGTGACTTCACAAATACTGATACGGTAATACCGGATGAAAAAGTCGGTCCCACAGAATCGTTTCTCTCACGTCAAAAACCTCATCTCTTAAATATACGTCTCCAGTCACTCTTCTCCTATCGATCTGTCATTGTTCTATCGGAGTAATGATCATTTTTATGATTTATTATGAAGGTTAGCTCCTTATTCATAAAAGATATTACTTTCTTCGTGGGAAATCTTTAACACTATAAATGAATTAAGGAACTCTCTGTTAAACTCTTAGAAAACTATATAAGCTATTAATAACTCCAAAGTCACATCGTACTTCTCACTTAAAAAGCAATCGTCAAAAATCTTCTCGCCAACCACCTTTCTACCGGACTTGTATCACCGAGCTAAGGAGACATTATATGTGAGAGTTACGGCTATTCAAACGCTTCGGCAAACATTTTAAATATTTTAGAAGTTATGAGTAAATGAGTAACGTAATCCTTTTAGAGCTAAAGAAATGGCTATAACAGCTATGAAGTATCTAAAGTCACTATCTCTGGTAATTATCCTCTCACTAAAAAACAAGCTCAAAAACGTCTTCCAGTCGAGCTTTCTGACGGACTTATAGTTTCGCACAATTGCTATGGAACATTTATATGTTTTCTTAGAAGTTCCTAAAAAATCTCCAAATATCTATCATACTTTTTATAAGAATTTTTTATCTAAATGATTTGTATAGTCTGGGAACCCTTTATACATTTAAAAAACTATAATAGCTAATAAAAGTCGAAGTCAAATCGTATTCTTCACTAAAAAACAATCTAAAAAACGTGTCCAGGTACTTTTATCGATTCGCTATTCGCACACGAGCTAGAGACTTAATAGTGTGAAGTTCCAGAAACCAAAAGGTTTGTTATCGCGGAACAGTTTTGAGAACTTTTTATATAACTGACATTATGAACCCTTTACTTTTTGCTCCAAAACTATAAAGTTGGCTTATATTGAAAAGCCAAAGTCACCATCGTATTCCTCACTAACAAACCATCTAAAAACAGTTCCCATGTCACGTTTCCACGACTTGTTATTACACAGCTATGGACTTTGTAGTTTGGAATTTTCAAAAAAATTCCAAAGAGGTACAGCTGAAAATTAACTATTGTTGCATATTTACTCTTAATTGTCTTCACACATAAAGGCAAAAATCCAAAAACTATAAAAGGGCTTATTGAAAATTACTCAAAGAATCTGATCCAGTATTCTCCTTCATTTCCAAACCGCAAAATCATATAAGTCGTCCCCAACAGTTACTCTCACCTAATCTTCTACTACTTGTAGTTTACGGATGCTTAGGATGCGAGTTTTTTGCCTAATGTTGAATATCTACACAACAATATAACAACCAAAATATAAGAATTTTTAGTAGACATATGTTTATGTTGTAATTATGAAAGTTAATCGTAACAATTATTGTGTTAGACTATCGAGAGAACCTATATACATGTGTATTAAAAACCGAAGTCACTCCATCGTATTCCTGCAATTAAACCAATCTAAAACGTTCAGTCACCCTTTCTTCTACGCGACTTGTAATCTCACGAGCTATTAAGACATCTATGTGATGCTTTGATTTCAAAAATACAAAATTTATCAAATTTATGAATTGTTATATATGCTGAATTAAGAACCCTTTTTTACTCCAAAACTAAAAAAGCTATTGAAAATCCAAAATTACCATCGTATTTCTCACTAAAAAACCAATCTAAGTAAACGTTCCAAGTCACATTCTATCCAGTTTAACTTACTAGCTCCATTGACATTTTTAGGTTTCATTTCAAAAAAACACAAATTATCAATTTAAAATTTTACTAATGATTAAGTAAACTTTTACTCCAAAACTATAAATTATTGAAAATCCATAGTCACTATCCGTATTCCCATCAAACCAATCTAAAAGCGTCCAGTCACTTTTTCGACGACTTGCTTGCACGAGCTATATGGAATTATATTTTGAATTTAAAAAAGCCAAAATTAATAAAATTAAGAATTAATCTAAAATGAATTAAGAACCTTTACTTCCAAAAGCTATACAGTTTAAAAATCTTCCGGTCACGTGGTCGCTGCACAAAAATTTCGATGTCCATCGTTCTCAGCACTTTCTCTATTATTTATTAAATCACGAGATATGACGATTCATATGTTTAATTTCAAACACAAAAATTAATAAATATGAGATTTTATTAATTGAAAAATTAAGAACTTTCATGTCAAATAACAATAAAAGCATGAAAAATTAAGAGTTACCCTGATCGATTCCTTACTTAAAAAAACAATCTAAAATATTCAAGTCACCTATTCACAACTTGTATTTCACGACGCTATTGACATTATTTGTGTTTGAAATTCAAAATATATAAAACCTAAATTTATCAAATTAGAATTTATCTAAATAAATAAAACTTTTTACTCCAAAACATAAAAGCTATAAAATATCCGGTCACAATCGTGTTCCTCGGATTGATAAAACCAATCTATAAAGTTCCAAGTCACTTTCTAGCGACATGTATTTCACGAGACTAAGCATTATTGTTTAATTTCAAAAAACAAAATTATCAAAATTAGAATTTTTATCGTGAAATAATGAAGAACTTTTTACTCCAAAACTATACAAGCTATTAAAAAGCCAAAGTCACCATCGTATTCTTCACTCAAATACGTATATTATATAGATATATATATAGCACCCAGCAAAATTGATGCACCAATTCCAATTTATGTTGAATTCAAAAAAAACTTAAAGGATTAGTTTAGATGTAATTGTATTTTTGGGAAGAATGTGTTAAAAAAATACATAATACATAGTCTACAGGAACATATAGGACGACTGGAGTGCATTTTCATTGCAAAATGCAAAAAATTGGCAAACCAGGGAGAGTGATGGTACTCTATATTTATTAGCTCGCTAAGAAATGTTAAGTCTTAACTTATTCCTATAGGAAAGTAAATAGCGGAGAATTTAACATGTCATGGTTGTGTTCAAATTGTAACTTTGCTAGATGAAAGGTATGGACACCTAGAACTAAGGAGGAGGAAGTTCGGTGTGCAACATACAATCAGCTTTACAATGATTTGATGTCATTGGTAGACATACGACCATACCAGGTTATCAAGGTAGGATAGAACATTTTATTAGCTGTGGTTAGTTCGATACCGATTTACAACGTCAAGAAACCTTTAAAAACTGCTGAATAATGAATGTTTCATGAGACCAGAATAATACTGATACAATTAACCAATAATTTGATGAGCATAATTCTCACCTTCAAAATTCGGCAAACAACTCACAAATAACCGTATAATAAGGCAGAGCCAGATTAACATTTGCAAACGCACATCTCAACTGGAACATTGATGATTGATTTACAGTCTTGCTTACAGCTGAGTCTAGATTCTGTTTCTATAGCTCTGATCGAGATGCTAAAGTGTATGCAGCATTCAACACCACGCATTATACGTATGAAAATATATGATTGTGTTGGGAGGCATATCTTTAACAGGGCGTACAGAGTTTTACTTTATTGACGGTGATAGCATTAAAGGATGAAAGCTACACACCCAACACCATTGTCCCATGAGTTGCCTCATATAACATCTTACATCGGAGATATAAGTTCATTCAAATATTGGATAATGACTGACCACACTCATCTCGAATGGTTCATAAATATTTGGATGGTGTACGCATTAGAATTTAATTAGACAGGTCACAACTCAGAACATGACCACAGAACATGTCTTGAACATATGTTATATAGAGTTAGAGTTCAACATCCACCAACACCAATCACCCTGAATTAACTCCAGCTCTTGTGTTAGAATTTGAAGACCGTCCATAAGGTGTCATTCAACGCCTGTTTATGAGAATAGGAAGACACTACCAAGCCATTATTTGTAGCAAGGGGATGACATACACACACTTTAGGATTAATGAAATACTGCAAAGTAGAAACAATGACTTTAATACATCGTTGTTTACTTTCTACCTCGATATAGTTTTCTTCCCTTGCGTGTACTGACGGATAATTGTTTGCTATATCATTCATCAAAGGGATTCAAATATGTTTAATATGAACTTTAAGCTATATGTACCATCTACTTACATAGAATACATTGAATCATCATATTAATCGTTTCATTTCATACATAATATCTACAATGACGTTGGTGCGTGAATTTCGCAGAAAAGTAGTAATATATATATATATATATATATATATATATATATATATATATATAATATATATATATATATATATATAACTTTATATATATTTGCTAACAATATATATATATATATGTAATATATATATATATATACTATATGTATATAACAACAATATATATATTAATATGTAATAGTACCATGCATATGCTGCTGTAACAACCAACAACCAGCCAACCAGTAATAATAGCTCAATAACCAGCCAGCAATAACTAGCATGGAGCGTCATTGAATTCTAATAATCTTCG
This sequence comes from Trachelipus rathkii, assembly GCA_015478945.1. Classification (NCBI taxonomy): domain Eukaryota; kingdom Metazoa; phylum Arthropoda; class Malacostraca; order Isopoda; family Trachelipodidae; genus Trachelipus; species Trachelipus rathkii. Next base: position 16,326 of record JABUQX010074993.1, on the reverse strand, counting down.
AATAAATTTCAATAACCTTAGTTTAACTCTTTTTCTCGCACTATTTGTCGTAGAACCACTGGCATAAGGAATTACCGTCTGTTTCTTCAAAACTCCAGATACTAACGCTTCTTTTATTTTCCTCGTGGAATCATCTTAAATCTATTCTCAGCAACAATAACAACTTCTTCTTCATGCTATGCTGCTGTAGCCCAATGGCAGTATAACCAGCCAATATGCTCAACCAGTAACATATATGAGTATTGTAGCCCAGGCCAGCCAGCAACCAGCGCAGCAGTAATGTACAACAACAGCTCTTCTTCCTTCTTCCATATGTAACCAGCTTGTAACCAGCCAATAGTAGCCCACGGTAATAGCAACAATAACTTGTAGTAATAGCCAGCCAGCCCAGTATGCTAATATGTGCTCCAGCCAGCAGCTAGCCAGCCATCAGCAACCAGCAGCAATAGCCAGCAGCAACCAGCTCTTCAGCTGTACCAGCAATAGCTATGAAACATATATTAATAACCAACAGTATAACTTCTTTCGCGCAACAACCAACAGCAGCTAGCCAGTAGCCAATAACCAACCAATAATAATAGTAATAATGGCAGTATATATGTAATTGTTTATATATATAATAATAATAGCACAATAACAACAACCAGCAACCAACAGCTGTATGTATATGTATAACAGCCAATATGTGCTCAACATGTAGCTATTAATACATGTAATAATATAATAATAATATGAGTAACATAAGACGAATATAATATGTAGCCAATAATAACCAATATTCAGCCAATAATAATATATATAATATAATAATAATATATATATAATATATATATATAATATGTATATTAATAATAATAATATATATATATTATATATATATATATCTTTATAATATATAACATATATATAGCAATAGCAACCAGCTAATATATATGCTGCTATGGCATAATAACAGCAACCAGCAGTAATAATGCTAATGTATGCAGCACGCTCATAGCCAACAGCAGCAGCAGCCAGCACCAATAGCCAACAGCAGCAACAGCAGCAGCAGCAGCAGCCCAGCAGCAATAGCTGCTCTGTAGCAACCAGCCAGCAACCATGTAACCAGCCAGCTCAACAGCAACAGCAGCCAGCCAGCAGCAGTAACAACAACTGCCTGTACTTACTATGTATATTGTTGTGTGTGTGTACATAGCCCGGCATAGTGTTTACATAGTAAATTTTGTTAGTTTACTTAATAAAAATTTCCATATATACCCATACATTCACAGACCCCTAAACATACCTATACACACTGAAATATACACATACAAACATGCAAGCACTGAAATATAATATATGATAAGAATATAAGCATTCTGCAGACTGTTTGGGGAGGAGACTAAAAATATGATTAATCAACTTAATTAAAAATTTTTCATGAATTTAAGCAAACTTACGAAACTTTTTTCAAGTCAGCACTTAGGGAATGTTAAAGGGTTTGTAATAATATAATATATATATATATATATATATATATATATAACTTAATAATAACAACAACAACAATAATATGTATGTATATATAACAATAACTCATGCTATACTATATACTTCTTCTATATATAACAATATATATGTATAGATATATATATGTATTTATTCATAATAATATGTAATATATATATATATATATATCTTCTTTATATATGTAACTCTTATATAACCTTAATAATATATATATGCTCTGTAACAATTGTAATGGTCTAGATGGGTTTGAGACCCTTGCCCTTGAGGATGGTGCTCCAAAGAGTGTTACCTCTTAACCAACGATTGGCTAAAGAAACCCATCATTTTACCTCTGAAAGCAGCTTCCCAACGGGGGTGAGGGCGTGTCTTGGACATTGGAACACGCCTCACTGCTCTTGGAAGCTGAAGCTTCGAAGGTATGATGGGTTTCCTACCAGCGATCGACAGTCTTAGCTTGCTCTTGAAACGCAAGAGCAGATTTCAAACCCACCGTATTACAAATATTACAAATAATTGTTGCGTTTATTGCACAAATATTTTTTGAATATATATATATATATATATATATATATATATACTATCTGCTGTATATATATATACCTTAGCCATAACAACATAACATTAATAATAATAATATATGTATATATCTATATATATATATATATATATATATATATATATATATATAAAGATTACCTTCCGTTGATCGAGCGAAGTATAAAAGCAGAAATTTTCGACCAATATATTTCATTTTATTCGATTTTCTACGCCAACACTTTATGGTAAAATAAAACGAAGGTCTTTTTCCCTTTTTCTTTTTAAATAAATCAGAAAATATTTAATTATTCACTTGTTATTCTCTATAATCATCCAATAATTATCGGTAAAAGAGAAAACGATTTAGTTATTTATTAATTTTATCTTAAATTTATTGTCGTTATACATTATTTTGCATCTAATTTAGATTAAAAAAATATAGTTTAGATTTTAATATTAACTGATGCACGGAGTAGGAGATTTCGGGAGAGCTCGAAGTTGTAGTCGGAGCCGGAGCCGGAGCCGGAGCCGGACCCGGAGCTGCTCCCGAATCATGAACCGGAGTTGTAGTCTAAACATCAGTCGCAGCCGGATTCAGTGTCGGATATTTTAAAAGTTGGTCATAAAAATATTTCCCTACACTCTTGATTTAAGCAAACGTATATAACGTTAAAATGAACTTAATATGTTAGTTAAGAAAGAAAAAAACTTGCTACTCTGGGGTCGAATCACAGCATGATGTGACTGAGATCAACGTACTCGAACGCTATATACCATTGAGCCATCCTCATACTCATAAAATTTTGGTTCAAGAACAACTTTAAACGAACGAGCTCCCGTCAAATCAATATCAACAGGTTTTCACTTTGTCCTTTCCTAGTTCCTAAGATTTTAAATTATTTCATAATTGCAATAACCGCAATTAATAAGCAAGTAAATGTTGTAACAATTTAAAATCTTAGGGACGAGGAAAGGACAAGGTGAAAACCTGGCGATATTGCCTTGGCGGGAACTCGTTTGCTTAAAGTTGTTCTTGAATCACGTTTTTTGGTTTTGAGGATGGCTCAACGGTAAAGCTTTGGGTATGTTGATCTCAGTCGCAATAAGAAGTGGTTCGACCGCAGAGGAGGCAAGTTTTCTTTATTTTTCCGTAATTGTTCTTTTTTTACTCTATATATATTATATATATTTATATATATAATAATATTATAATAATATATATATATATTATATATTATATATATGATATATATATATATATATATATATATATATATATAATATATATTATAGTAATATATATATAGTATATATGTATATATGATTTTATAATATATAATATTATTATTATGTATGTATTATATATATATAATAGTGAGTGAGGTAGGTATAGTATATAGGTATATATAGATAATATATAATATATATATAGTATAATATAAATATACTAGATAAAGTATATATATATTATGTATCGTATATAAATATATATTTTATATATTTTATAATATAATAATATAAGTATATATAATAAATATTAATATATACTATACTTATATAATATATAGTATATATATATAATTATAGTAATATATATATATAATACTATAGTATATATAATATATAATATATATATAATATTTATAATATATATATAATATATATATATATATACCATAAATAGCATATATATAATTATACTATATATTATTTATATACTATATTATATATATATATATATATACTATATATATATGTATATATTATATTAAATATATATAATTATATTATATATATATATTTTATATTATATATTATGTATATATATATATATATAATATATATATATATATATATATAATTTATATTATATATATATTAGACTTTAGTCATGAATTCAGTGATAAGCAATTCATATATCAACTTTTGAGGACAGTTTCAATAATCAAAGGCAAATCGTTCGTCATAGTTTTCAGAGAAATGATTCTCTCCTCTCGGTGGCTCTACTCTCTCTCTCTCTCCCTCTCTCTCTCTCTCTCTCTGCTCTCTCTCTCTCTCTCTCTCTCTCTCTCTCTCTCTCTCTCTTCTCTCTCTCCTAAAAGGATATTTAACCAAGGACTTATTGTCGGCTAATGGAAAGTCCTTTAAATCGCTTAGTTTTTAATTTTATTTCATAATTACTTCACTAAGCATAATTCATTAAAGCATAAAATTCCGAAAGAGGAGAAATGATCTTATTCCGTATATATTAAAGGTATCCCCTTTTATCAATTTGTTTCCGTGGGATGCCATATATTTTCTCGTTAATAAAAAGCATCAAGGTTATATAGTATATATATATATATATAATATAATATATATATATATATCATATATATATATATATAAATATAATCTATTATTATAGATATATTATATATATATATATTTATACTGATACACCTATGGAGTCCATAGTTAGGATATCAATATATATACTATCAAGTATCCGTGCCACACATCACTATATCTATCAACAAGCACTTAATATATCACATGATAAGCTAAAATATATATTAGCCTACCCAAACACTCGCGAGCTTACTTACGTATGAGCTTTATCTCTATATAAGAGACGATCATACTCATAATACCCATCGCAATTAATCGCTATATGAAGGATATATTTGTCTATACAAGTAAAAAGAGCACCTATATATATTGTTAAGATACGCACTATGACACCACCTAAGAGCAAAAGATTGATTGCATCGAAGAATTAGCAAAAGGCGGTAACAGATCTCAGAAGGATTGAACCTCTCATACTTAAGACACAGGAATGAGGAAGGTAAAAAAAAAGGAGAAAAGAAAAGTGCCCCGTAAGAAATACAAGCCCACCTAACAAGTGATCAACTTACCTATAAGTATTGTTGTGATATTGCGTCTGGATATGAGTTTCTTGTAGGAATATTAATGTATGATTATTATTAATAGGACCTGTCTTGGGACGAAGCCTAGTTTCATGGCGAGACAAAACTGCGAAATTTTTTATGAGTAAAATGCTCATGCACGAACCTTTTGACACCATTGCGCAAAATAAACCATAACCTGAACGCATATTTACTATAAATGCGACACACCGCAGCCAGCGAAGAGTATGACTCTCTATTCGACTGCGTAACCATTAAACAATAAACGACACACACAAATAGACACGAATCTATCAACAATAAAAGGATCATATATACTCATATACCAACAAAAAATGTAAGCGGATACCGAAACAATGTTCGCAACACTTTACTTTGATCAAGACTAGCGAAGTCCTTAATATACACCCAAAGTGAGGTACATCACACCCTTTCCTAAAGCGAGCATAACGAAAAATACAATAGTAACCGTATAAGAATATATAAATGAAAGTAAAAACAACACACTATTAAGAAACATCTATATTCTACTATTAATAATAAATTGGGAATTAATGGAGAATAAGCGACAGTTACTCGGGTATGGACGACAATTAATTAAATCAAAATATCTGATATGGTCTATCCATAAATACCGTGCAAGTGGTGATGCGTGAAAAACTATAAAAGTAACTCACAATGTTCAAAATAAAGCCTGGTAGACCTAGGGCGATCACATCTTAAGAAACTGCCTTATGAATCTATAGATATGAATTCTATAATATGTTATGAATACATAGTTATTTCTTCATTCAAGGCATCGAAATATTGCAAGTTCCTAATGAGACTATATAAAATATCTAGTAGACTAATTCTTAGTGTGTGAACCTCCCTGTATAAGCCTGGGCACGCAAGTATGCGTTAAAAAAAATATAAATATTTATAATACTTACTTATTATATTAAAAGTAGTCTTAGATAATTTTAGTAACTTTCATATAAGAGAATAAAAAAGTAAAACGTGCTCTATAATATAACGATTCTAAAATATAATTAACTCAGTATTATATATAATATATAACTATTTATAATATTAAAATTAACGTAAAATAATTATTACAAATTAATATCAGTATATGACATATCGGTTAATGTACTATGTGGTTCTATATTCATTACCCTAATTAGTATCTATAGTAGCTTCATAAGGATTGAAAAGTGTACCAGTGGTACATCTTGAAATATACATTAAGTACTAGGACACGGGACAAGGATTATAAAGATATAATCAAACAGATAATGAGATTATGACATAATTTTAATATTAATTTAGGTTATAATAAGTATTTAGTTAGTGTAAGCTTAAAGGTAGCTTAGAAAACCATACATTTAC
>JABUQX010074993.1:0-5000 GCA_015478945.1 Trachelipus rathkii | reverse complement strand
TTTTCTTGTCAGTATCGTAGTTCTCGAGATATCGGCGTACAGTAAAGTAAAGTCCGTGTTATATGTTAATATTATATATAGTGATAGTATATAATATAGTATATAATATAATCCTTATATGTAGTTATATAATATATATATATATATATATATGAGTATATTATATATTATTATATATATATAATATTATATATATATATAATATATATATATATATATATATATAGAAAATCATATCTCTTGATAAAGGGTCATCGAGAACGACGTAAAGGAGATAACAGATAATAAATGGTAGTGAGTAGATAATCCGATCACTTACAGCAATCTAAGCATAATTATACTTAGTTAGTTATGATAGAAATTAAGAACCAAACTGTACAATAAGAACGACAAGATGAGAGATGACGACCGTGTAAAAACAAAAGTTACATAGTATCGTGCAATAACTTGATAGCTAATAAGAGTTTCCTTCTAGAAGGAAATGCACGAACCACTGAATGTCTCTCTTTCTGAGAGTAGTCCGCACGTTGTAAATATCTAATAGTAGAAAGTAAAATTAACTGCGCACTAGAATAACAAAGTCCGCGCACATCTGTCTTGAGAGAGGATCAGATAGCCTCTATGTAGATATTACGCTCAGTTTAGAAAAGGAGATAAGTGTGCACAACATATATTGGACTGTATTATAGGAAAAATGAAAAAGTATACCACACAAGAGGGTAGACACAGTGCCCCATAATATATATATAGTTTGAAACAGATAACGTGTAATCTGACAGCCTAATGAAAGAAGTGTAAATAATAGTCATATGGTCAAAATGAAGGTAAGTTGATAACGTTAATCGTATAAATGAATAATTTAATAGGCTACAGAGGAATGTAACTTACTTCAAAGAGTACTTAAAATCAGAATAATTGAAAAATGTATGTAAATAAGAGTATATTTTTGAGCAGTATGGCATAATATGTATACAAATAAAGTATAATAAGTATTAGAAAGTTTACTAAGTCTGAGTTGAGAGCATCCAAAAAGATGGCCAGAAGAGAGGCCAAAATGAAATAGGATGTATTTCTGAGTGAAAACAGAATAGAACAGAATATAAAGATGAAGCAGTTATAAAATTTATCTGATAGTATTGATCAGCTCTCTAAACAGATAATGAAAGTATATATATATATTCTAATAGTGACACAAGATTTATGGAGAAAGAGAATTAGGAGTTGAGTCCTCGAGTGAGGAAATATAAAGTAATGATAGATAGAGAAAAGAAAGTTGTTTAAAGAAATGCTCAGCAATGCATATGATAGCATAACAGTATTATATATTATATATATAAATATAGTATATATTATATATAGTATATGTATATAATGATGAAGTTGAATACACTCAGCAGGTATTGGTTGAAAGCAGGAAAAGAAACTCAGAATGAGTATTTAAGTGTGAGTCTAAGTTATTAGCGAAACAGGACCGAAAGAAGTAATATGTGAAAGAAATTTAATTTAAGTGGTTAATATAAATAAAGTAAATAATAATCGAGTAAAGGAAAAATGGGAAATATAAATCATTTGATAAGTAACCAAGAAATTTTAGACAAAAAAGGAAGAAAAATGAGATAATGTAATAGATAAAGTATTAAATTTAAAAAAGAATCCTAATAAGAAGTAATAAACAAATGAAGAGAATAGCGAGAAAATAGAGAAAACGATAAAGAATAAGTTAAATAATATAACGAAGAAATAGAGTAATCTAAACTCACTGGTGGGTTTAATCAGATAAATGTGAAGTGAGATGTGATAGGTATAACAGGTAGTATGAATATTAGATAAAATAATTAATTACAGATGAGATACACCATAGAGTAATTGAAGGAAACTGGTCATGAATAATGGAGACACAAAATTCGTGTTAAATGAAGATATGAGAAATGATGTAATTGAGAAATAAGATAACTAGTTAATGAAATACATAATAGTAAAAAATCCGGTAGATTATTAAGTATATTAGTCGATTAATGTCGATAATTATGTTTTAGTTTAAATTTTTAAAATTGATACATAATGATATGTGAAATGTGTGACTTATTAATGATGACAGTAGAAAGACATACCAGCACACGCGAAGTAGGAGTCGTGAGACTCTGCTGATAAAATGATTGAATAAGAACGCTGACTGCGCCAAAATGCTAGAAGCAGAACGGAAGGCATCCGGAAGAGTATTGCAAAGCAATAAACTTTTGTCGGGATTTGACACTCGTCTGAGAGAACAGTGTAGGCTTGTAGCGTCCACCCAGTATTGCGTGGTGCTTCGTCTACTACTCGAAAGCGTTTATAAACCTTGTTGACACCCTCCCCTTTGATTATACAGTGCGCTACAGACCACCCATAGTACGAGCTCCGTTGAGACCGCATTGGCTATACCGTCACAGCGTAACTGAGAAATATACTAATCTCAACCAGAATAATGTACTACAAAGGTAGGCTCTAGAGTAAATGAATGTGGTTCACGATACGCTACCTAACTACAAGGTGAGGTTATTTGACTTCAGTATCCAAACGTCGATAATTTCGTGGGTCACCAACATCTTGTAATGGTAATAAAGGTTCTCCACGAGGAGAACTGATGGTATCTAAGATTATTTATAATAAGATACGAGTACCTAACCTAGCGGAAATCAATATACAGGTGAGCGTTTATATACATTTTTGGGGTCAACTAAATATTCTATGATAGATTAGGTATAGTTAATATATATATAAAATAATATGAGCCCTGGGTATTACCAAGATTTCGTCAGGGCCTACGCAAAGGTCGCCACGCCAACTCACAGATCTTTAACAAAAAAGGGAATCAACCAAAGATCGGTTCGTGAAGCTGGATAGATGCATTGAGTTCCAACCAATTTGAAATGCCGAAATCTGGATAAGACCTTTACACTGCAGGTGGACTCCTTCTGATTTCGTCATTAGATTGGTCCCGATGATATGAGTAAACAAGAGTTCGAGCATCGCGGAATTGGTGACTATGCCTTATTATATATATGAGCCTATAAACTCCCTACTCAACATAGATAATATATGATGAGCTACATACGCTTCATTATAAAGGAGGTCGAAATTGTTATGCATGATTTAGATGACTGGTAATAGTCAAAAATTAGGATATTATGTGAAAAGGAAGCTGCGATTATGTTTAATGTTGTTATTTATTCTGTGTAATATATAGAGTATGTATCCATTAATAACAAAAGTTACAGACATTAATCCTCCTATCCGTGTATGTAACTAGCTCTGTATTGAAATGAACAAATATATAGTAAAATACTGGAACTCATTGAGTATTATGAGATGCGATCCTATTCCTATCAGATGTATACGGTTTATTTTGTAAAATACATAAGCAGGCAAGTGTAATAATGTGATAGCGATTATTTGGAGCCTTTTATTCAGAGTCGAGATATGGAATTCATTTGAGAATGCACCTATTTACCTATCAGAGAAGTGAAGTAGAGACTAACATACCGAAGAAGAGTGACATCTTACTAGGTAATATGAGTAGCCAAATGTTCCAAAACTATGTATCGTAAAGCTAATACAAAGTTAAATTTCTTGTGAATTGAGGGCCTAAGATATGTAAACACAATAGTACATGCTATATAACAAATTGTTTTCATTAATCTAAATCTCCCAACTGCTTTTTGTTACAATCCTCCCATTTAAAGCATGTATTAATATATCTTGACGAGGGCCGCTCCAACTATTGAAACTACCAATATTAATATAACTTAGGTATATATGTATATATATTATATATATATATATATAATATAATATATATATATATATATATATATATATATTAATATAATATATATATTTATAGTATATTAATATATAGAATATAATAATAATGGTATAATATATATAACTATTATATTATATATAAAATAATATAAATATTATTTATAAAATATTAATTATATATATATTATATATTTATATATATAGTATATATATTAATATATAGCAGACTTTTTGTAAATATGTTGACCATTTTACCTGTCGATGATTTGGGAGAAGCCTCATCGTCTGCATCATATGATACAAAATGCTGTACTGGCAAATTAATTAGTATTAAAAATAGATTATACTAAATCAAACAAAATCTGTGAGTAAATCATGTTAAAACCTGACAAAAATTTGTGAGGAAGTTACTATAATTTTCCCCTATATGTTTATAGATTATATATTTTAATATATTATTATTGTTGTATTTTATTATAATTAATATATATTTAATTTAATCATTATTATTTATGATTTATAATTATATATTGATATTAAATGAATTTTTAATTGAATTTATTTAATAAATATTTATTCTGTTAATAGAGCTAATTGAATTATTAATTAGAGATTATTTCAGTCGAAGAAACTATATTGTACAGATTTAATTTAAATCTTAAAGGATATATCATAATTTTAACTATACAAGTTATGTTATGTATTTAATATATAATGTATTTATTAATTTTAAGTAATTATGATTTTATGTTATTTAATTTCTGCTCTCAACTTACAGATTTCACTATAATTATTGCGATATTTATTTATATTATTGTTCCACAGTTAATAACTGATTATGGTTATTATTAATATATATTGATTGTGTTCCAGCAGTAATGTACACTTTAAAGAGCGATCTAATCGGCTTAAGTAAGCGTTTTATTATATATTTACGTTATGTTATGGATTAGGCCTAGTGTGATGTATGTGGAATAATTGTTATTTTAAACCATTGCATTATTTAACTGCATTATTTACATTACAATTTAATTATGGTTTCAATTATTTATTATTATTGAAATATTTATTTAAATAAAATATTATTATTATTAATATTAAAAATGATTAATATAATTATGTAATAAATTATGATTTTTATTATAAATAATTAGTTTTATATTATTATGTGTGTAATTCATATACTTAACCATAAG
>JABUQX010074992.1:15000-31118 GCA_015478945.1 Trachelipus rathkii | reverse complement strand
GAGGAGAATTATCTATGAGGCTACCTGTGAGCCAATTTTTTTTTTTTGATTCCGAGCTCCGTTCCGTGTGGCGTTAAGTAACTTCTACCATATATAGTATATATATATATATATATAGATATATATTATATATATATATATTATATATATATATTATATAATATATATATAATATATTATATATTATATATAATATATATATATTATATATATTATATATATAGTATTGGGCGCCATTGTGAGAGGGACCATCCTTTTCGATAGTGAAGAAATAGGAGGTATTGCTCAACTTGAATTATCTATTATACTGGGTTAGCTCGACAGGTAAAATTTTCATATCTCTTTAGGATGTTAATGCTATATAAGGGTGGTTACCCCGAAGAGCGTAGCCGCTACGCCCGCGTTTATTCCCTTTTTTTTGGCCAATTCCGAGATGAGTTAACGTAGTCTAGAGCCAGGGTTCGATGCGCGTGAGAGATGAGAGAGAGAGAGATGCGCGTGCGCATACACATATACACACAAGTTATTATTATTATTGACATAGAGATTCGATTCCGCCGAAGGGACGTAGTCGGAGTGCGTAAAAAACCATTCCTTACAGGAATCGTTTTTTTACGCACTCCGACTCCTGTATTCCGCCGCGGTTTCTTCTTCGCATCCGGTTCTGAGTCCTATATATATCTACATGGGTTAGAGTTATCGTGTTGGGTTAAAATTTGGAGGATGGTTTAAGATTGGTGACGGTAAGCTTTGCTGTTACGAGATTACGTCCCGTGGGTTCTCCCCTGATGGGGACCCCACCCCCCATAAAAAAATTAAATTGATGTATGAATGCTGAAATTTGGTGAGAGGATTCAGAGTGTAATTTCTTAGAAAGAGTTGGTATTGCGATTCTGAGAGTTGGCTCCGGCACGGTGTCTGGTAGCCACTTGCGGTGCCGAGTTAATAAAGTCGTATAATAACAATGTTGGTGTCCTTATATAGGTTATCGAACCCGTAGATCTCAAATATGCTGGTTATAAGACCGTATAGGGCGTCTAGGACCCCCCTTGAGGGGGATCCTGACTGAATGAAAAAGCACAGAGTGCAAAACAGAGGAAAGAAGGAAGAAGAATGAAAATCTAAGGAAGATAAGGAGGGAAAGAATGAAGCAAGGAGTCTGACTCAGAGGAGTCGCGATTGTCACGTGCACCGGTGTCGGTCTGGTGCGGTTGCGGTGATAGTAAATGATTTGTGTAATGCTCACTATTGGCGTCTTTATTAATTATTCTATTGGGTCTGTAGGATTTCGAAAATATCGGTTTCAGAACCATCAGAAAAAAAATAAATAAACTATATAAAATTTTTGTATTCTTTTTGTTTATAACTTAACAAAATTTACGTTTTTTACATATCCCTAAATGATAAATCAGTAAATCAAACCACCATCGCCACCCCATCCATGATCACTTTCAAACTTTTTCTCAAGTCATATTTGTTCTCTAATTGTAAACGTGTTAGATACCCTATACAGCAGCTAAATCAGTCAAATCAAACCACGCATCCAGCCCCCCCGCCTCCCTCCTATCCAGGTTGTGATTATTGATCCATTGATTCAAGCCATATTTTTACTAAAATTGTAACGTTTTCATACCCTAAAGCAGTAAATCAGTAATCAAACCACATACCCCGCTCTCCTACCCACCCTCCTACCATTCCTTGATCTATTGATCTATTGATTCAAGTCATATTCCGAGTAGTATTTTTGGATAAACATAACAATAAAATCAAGTTCTTTATACACTGATCAATGATATGGATGTTGACGAACAACAGTTTTCAACATTATAAAGTTTAATCATAACACCAATGAATAAAAGTGTATTGATTTTTAGACATGCCTCTTAACAGTAGCTCTTTCAACATAAATAAAAATAGCTCTTTGAGACAACAAAGTTCCACAATTAACAACAGTAAACTAACTAACATGCATACAAAGACGCGTAACCTATTTACACTCTTTTTATCAATATATCTCTTATTGTTGCATGAACATTGCAAGCTTTAACAAAATTTACCATCCGTGTGTAATATCATGAAATCCAATGAGCATACTCTAACGAAAAGTTTTCCAATTAATAAAGCTACATAGAATTAACTGAACTAAGAATAATGTACAACGACAAACCCATACACTTCCTAACAAAGAATTAAGCAGTCGAATCATAAACAAAGTTCCAATACAATTTAACACCGTAAAAGTATAACATAACATACAAATGCGTACCTAGTTCTTACTTTTTTATAGCATATCTCTAACATAACATGTTAATTTATATTAACATTGGTAATTTTTAAGTAAATTTATCACAACACTGGTTAATTATCATACTGATCAACGAATAAACTAAAACGTAATAAAGTTTCCACATCAAATAAAGCTAACATAGCGTAACAGATGAACTAAGCGAAAATATGTACAAAGACAAACCTACACAAATAAACACACGAATGAACTGTTAACATTAACAAAGTTCACGCTTAACACCGAGTAAATGTAACTACCATTGTCATGCAAAACGTAAGCCCTATTCTTACTTTTTCAAAGCATATCTCTAACAAAATAACGTTAATCTTACCTGGCACAGTACATTTAACAAAATGTATCACAACATGTGGGTAATTATCATACTTGAGTCAATCGCAAATATACTCTAACGTAATTAATGTTTCGCACACCAATTCCAATAAGCTACATAGCGGTAACATGAACTTAAGAAATAATGTACAAGACAAACCTAACACAACTTAACATCACGAATAAACTGTTACATTAACAAAGCTCACAACTTACACTGTAAAGTAACTTACCATTGTCATGCAAAGCGGCACCTATTCTTACTTTTTTTTCAAGCATACTTCTTACCATATTATGTTAATCTTACATAACAATAGATATTTAACAAAAATTATCATAACTTGTCAATTAATCAATACAGATAATGATATAGACTCTAAGTAAACAAAGTCACATTAATTAAAGCCAACATTAGCAATTCCAGAACTAAGAAATGATAATATATCAACAGACAACTAGACACGTTCTACGCAAAATGAACTTCTAACATTAACACAGTTTCCGCACTTAAACCAGTAAAGTAACTAACATGGTATGCAAAGTGAACCTATTCTTACTTTTTCAAGCATCACTCTAACATTACACTGATCATTCTCGTATATATACATGTATATATTTTATTTTTGTTTTATCAGGAAGTTGGTAAGTTAGCCTCACACGGTTCAACGAATTACTCTAACGTAAGTAAAGTTTCCACACAATATAGCTCAGACATAGCAATATGATGAACTAAGAAATAAAGGCAAAGACAAGAGAACATATACACACATACGTATAAACTGTTACGTAGGAAATTAGTACACGTTAACTCCAGTAAAGTAAACTAAGTTGGAAATAACGAACTCCTCGTGAATATAATCATCAACAAGCGTAGAGATGCGGGGATATGTCATCGTATCAGCACGGTGAAAAATATCCTACTGAAGAAAATAGAGTGTATAAACATCCTTAAAGGTAATGAGATTCTTTCTTTCAACCATCAGAGAAAAGTAAACCAAGAATACCGAGCACGAACGAACCATATATTCATAAGAGTATATATTCTCGTTAGAGAACAACAACAACAACAAATCAACAAAACCACAACAACGAAAACAACAACAAGAACAACAACACCAACAACAAATAGTACAAAAATAAGTCTTTATATACTATCACCAATATTATGCTAACATAACATGTTTTCACATTAATAAGCTAACATACAGAACTATGAATATAATGTACAATGACAAAACCTAACACACCTTACGTCTGAAATAAAAACCTATACATTAACAAAGCTCATAAAACTTAACAACAGTAAGTCCTAGCATCACGTGCGAAAACGTACCTATTCACACCTTTTTCAAACATATCTTTAGCATGATACGTTAATTGTACTTTACATTATTGATAAGCTTCGTAATTCGAGTATCATTTCGATAAACATTGCACAAAATGAGTTCTTTATGTACCAAGCAGCGAATATATGCTACAAAGAATGGTTTTCACCAGTAATAAAGCCAAATTAGTCTTTTGTTTTATTGTCGAAAAATAATGTCTTTTCGGTAAATCTCTCAAAATAAAGATAAAAATAAACTGTTAACATTAAAAAGTTCCCACACTAAACACCTGTAAAGTAACTAAGATTGCATACAATTACGTAACCTATTCATCACTTTTTTCCAAGCTATCTCTAACTATTAACGTTAAATTTCTACATTGACATAGTAACTCTTTAACACAAATTTTAAATCCAAAACCCTTGTTTTTTCCCTACGAATTTTTTCAGAATACAAGACCCACCCGGGAAATAAATACCCTTGGGGTTTACCCCTCACAAAAATCTTACATATTAACACAAAAATAATTTACATGTATAAAGTTCGAAAACCCATCATAAAGGTTTTTGATTTAATAAAAGCTAACAACCATAACCTGCACTAAGAATAAATAATGTACCACGACAAATCTAACATACCTTACGAATAAACTACTAAATTAACAAACTTCGCACTTAACAGCAGTATAGTACCTAACACTTCGTACAAAAACGTAACCTATTTACAACTTTTTCACAGCATAAGCATATCTCTAATGTTAATTTTACATTAACATCGTAAATATTTAACAAAAAGTTTAGCATAAAACCTGTCTGATATATACTGACAAAGAATATTAATGCTAACATATACAAATTTTTACATCAACTTCGTGATAATTAACAAAAAATTCATCATAACTCCGTCTAAATATCATAATCCTCAGCGAATAATTGCAAACATAACAAAAGTTTTAACCAAGCATAACAATAAAATAACAAAATTTTTCCTGACATAACATCAAAATTAAGTTCTTTGAATAAAAATTTGTAGGCTAAGTGTAAAATAGTTTACTGGATTTTTAAGCATTAAATCAGTAAATCAGTAAAATCAAACACCATCCTTGCAGTCCCTACCCATCCATACCTTCTGAGATCTATTGAACTATGATTCAATCAATATTTCGAGTATCATTTGATAAACAGTTACATATACATAAAAAATAAGTTGCTTTATTATCTACCTACCGAATATATCTTACCAACAAAGTTTAGCATCAATAAAGCTAACATAGTCAATACCACACTTAAGATATAAATTACTAAATGCATACATAAATACATCGCTATGAATATCAGCTAATCTTGAAATTCCTACTTTCAGAGGTCAGAGTAGCTTAACCCAGGTCATGACAATACTCGATGTGTTCCCCTTTTCTCGCATATCAGCAACGGTAAGCCGTATCGTCTACCAAATTCTATACAAGTGACCCATCTACCATGCGACCAACATCTCTGAACTAATGAACTGACACTTCTTCGCAAGTGTCAATCGTTTCGAATATAACATCATTTGACTATGAATAAACGTAGACATTTATCAAATTTCAAGGGTGCAACCCTAAAATTAACTAACAAAATACTTAACCTATGGCTCCGTTTTCCTACAACATTCATCGTCAGTTTTATACAGTAAAATATCTTAACAACAAAACTTATTCATTTCTCTAACAAATCAGTGTTATTTTTCACACTTTGTATTATTAAATATTTTAACATAACGTACCTAACTTACGAGTAAACAGTTTTATTAACCATAGAGTTATCTAAAGCAACACATTTACCTTTCCGGGAGAAAAACCCTGAGGGAGCTCCCTTGAATAGATATGAATCCTGAGGGGGGATTCACCCCGAAGGGGTGTAAGCGGGCTAATGGGCCTCACCGAAGGGCTGGAAGGCCCTACCTCTTTCGGAGGGCTAATCGCCCGCTTACACCCTTTCGGGGTGATACCTCGCCTCTCAGGATTGCATATCTTCAAGGGGCGCCTCCCTCAAGGATTGTTTTCTCGGAAGTAATGTGTTGCTTTAGATACTCTGTGGTTAAATGAAACTGTTTCTCGTAAGTTGGTGAACGTTATGTTAATATTAATATGACATGTGAAAATAACAGCTGATTGTTTAGAGAATGATAAGTTTTTGTAAGAATATTCTGTGTTAACTGACGCCGATGTGTTAGAAACGTAAGCTTAGGTTAAGTTTTGTTAAGTAATGTTAGTTTTGCCCTAGAAGTTTGATAATTGTTACTGGTTTGATTCATAGGTCAAATGCTGTATATTCGAATACGAATTGTCACTTGACGAAGATAAGTGTCTAGTTCATAGTTCAAGATTGTTGGTCTCATTGGTAGATTGGTCACTTTGTTAAGGATTTTCCTGTTAGACGATACGGCTTTACCTGTTGCTTATATCGAGAAAAGTTGGGGTAACACATCGAGTATTTGTAAATGACCTGTTAGCTAATCTTCACCTCTGATAAGTAGGGAATTTTTCAAGATGTTAGCTGATTATTTATACGCGATGTATGTTAGGTATGCATTTGTACATTATATTCTTAGTTGGGGCTATGATATGTTTAGCTTTATTGATGGCTAAACTTTGTTTGGTTAAGCATATATTCGTAGGTTATGTATATAAAGAACTTATGTTTTATGTTATGTTTAATTCCAAAATGTAGTAACCGATAATATGTACGTTTGAATCAATAAGTTCAATAGATCTCAGGCGGGTGGGATGGGTAAGGGACTCAGGGATGGGTGGTTTTGAATTTACTGATTTACTGCCTTAATATCAGTAAACTATTACACTTACTGTGTATTGTTTACTCAAGAACTTATTTTTAGTTATGTTTTCAGGATAAATTTTTGTTATTTTTGTTGTGCCTTGGTTAAACTTTGTTATGTGTGCAAATATTTCCCCTGGATTTAATTGATATTATAAAGACGAGGTTATATGAGATTTTTTGTTTAAATATCACGAAGTTGATGTAAAAAAATTTGTTACGTGTTACATTATCATTTTTGTCAGTATATGATTGTAGACGAGTTTAAGGTGCTAATTTTTTTGTTAATATTATGATGTACTGTTATATTACGATGTTTAATGTAAAAAACTTTGTTACAATGTTAGAGATTAATGCTTTGAAAAGTGTAAATAGGTTACTTTTGTCACGATAGTGTTAGTACCTTTACTGCTGTTAAGTGCGGAGGTTTGTTAATGTTAGTTAGTTATTAGTGTTTTAAGTTGTGTTAGATTTTGTCGTTTGTTACATTATATTCTTAGTTTAGGTTTTTATGTTTATGTTAGCTTTAATTAATGTAAAACGTTGTTACGTGTAGCATATATTCGATGGTTAGTATACAGTATAAAGAACTTATTTTTATATTGTGGATAAAACTTTGTTTGTTCACAGTTATTCGTTGGTTCTGTATGATAATTAAGACAGGGTTATGCTAAATTTGTTAAATATTACTTGTCAAATGTTAAAATTAACGTTAATATGTTTGGATATGCCTTGGAAAAGTATGAATAAAGGTTAGTAATTCTGTATGCAGATTGTTACTTACTGGTGTAAGTCGGAACTTTGTTTAATGTTACAGTTTATTCGTGTTTAAGTTGTGTTAGATTTGTCGTTGTTATATTATTTTTCTTTAATTATTATGATGCTATGTTTAGCTTATTAATGTGAAATATTGTTATCGTTTGCATATATTCGCTGCTCTCTGGTATATACAAGGAACTCCTTTTTTTGTGCTATGTTTAATTCCGAAATGATACTCGAAATGCGGAAGTATCCAATTAGTGTTATATGTAAATATTAACATTGAATATGCTAGAGATATGTTTGAAAAGGTGTGAAAAGGTTACGTTTTGTACGCTGTGCTATGTACTTTACTGTTGTTAAGTATGGAAACTTTGTTAATGTTAGATTGTGTTATTTTGTGGTAAGGTATGTTTGGTTTGTTATTGTTCATTATATTCTTAGTTCTGGTAATAGCTATGTTAGCTTTATTATGTGAAAACAATGTTCCGTTGATGCATATATTGGTTGCGATAGGAATAAGAACTTATTTTTCGTACTATTTTGTTGTTGTTCGTTGTTGTTGTTGTTGTTGGTTGTCTGGTTCTTGTGTCAACGAGAATATATACCCTTATGAACTGATATGGTTCGTTTGTGCGTTGTATATTCTTGTCTACTTTCTTCTGATTGGTTGAAAGAACGAATTTCATTACCTTTAAGGATTGTATATACACTCTATTTTCTTCAGTAGGATATTTTTCACCGTGCTGATACGATGACATCGCCTCTACCTCTCTACGCTTGTTGATGATATCTTCACGAGAAGTTCGTTTTGCATGCAATGTTAACTTTACTGGTGTTAAGTTGGAAACTTTGTTAACTTTAACAGTTTATTCGTGTGTAAGTTGTTGTTAGGTTTGTTGATTTGGTACATTATTTTCTTAAGTTTTCCTCATATCGCTGAATGTTAGCTTTTATTGTTGTGGAAACTTTATTACGTTGAGTATATTCGTTGATCAGTAATATAATTAGCCAATGTTATCCTAAATTTTAGTTAAATTATACCATGTTAATATAAATTCACATTGTTATGTTAGATATGCTTGAAAAAGTAGGAATAGGTTACACTTTGCATACCATTAGTACTTTATGGTGTTAAGTGCGGAAAACCTTGGGTTAAAAATTTGGTTTAGAAGTTTTTCTTGCTTTAAGATGTGTTAGGTTGTCGTTGTATATTAATAATTCTTGGATGATACTATGTAAGGCTTATTAATGTGAAACTTTGTTACGTTAAGAGTATATCCATTGATCTGTTTGATATTACATCACGGTTAATGAACATTGTTTCGTTGAAATTATTACAGTGGGGGTTTTAACTGTAGATTAACTTTACTATGTTCAGATATGCTTGAAAAAGTAGGATTAGGTTACGTTTTGCTGTCCAGGTGGATAGTCTTACAGGTGTTAAGTGTGAGAAGAATTCATGTTAACAGTTTATTCGTGTGTAGTTGTGTTGGTTTTGTCTTTTACATTATTTTCTTAGTTCCTGTTACGCTATGTTAGCTTTATTGGATCATTGGTGTGGAAACTTTATTACGTTAGATGGTATATTTCGTGATCAGCTATGATAATTAACATCAATGTTGTGATAGACATTTTTGTTAAATTTTCGGGTGTCATGTAAGATTAACGTGTTAAAATATGTTATGAGTATCTTGAAAAAGTAAGAATAGGCTACGTTTTGTAGGTAATGTTAGCTTCTTTACTGTTGTTAAGTGTGAATCTTTGTTATGTTATCAGTTTATTCGTGTGTAAAGTGTGTTAGGTTTGTCTTTGTACATTAATTTCTAGTTCATGTTCGCTATGTTAGCTTTATTTGATGTGGAAACTTATTACGTTAGAGTATTTTCGTTGATCATTATGATAATTAACCAGTGTTGTGAGAAATTTTACTTAAATATTATCATGTTAATGTAATTAACATTAATAAGTTAGAGATATGCTTAAAAAAGTAAGAATAGGTTACGTATTTGTATTCTATGTTAGTTACTTTACTATTGTTAAGTGTGCGAATTTGTTCATGTTGACTGCTTATTCTTGCTTTAAGAGTGTAGGTTTATCGTTGTAGCATTGATTTTCTTAGTTCAGTTGATGATATTAGCTTTTATTTTAATGTGACTAACTTTTGTTTACGTTAGAGTATGCTCATTGATCTGTATGATATGATAATAACACACGGTTATGGTAAATTTTTGTTAAATATACGATGTTAATGTAAAATACCCGCGATATGTTAGAAAAAAGTGTAAGTAGGTTTCGTTTTTATGCTAATTTAGTTACTTTACTGTTGTTCATAGTGTGGATCTTTGTTATACTTAACAGTTTATTTCTGTTTAAGATGTGCTAAGGTTTGTCGTTGTAGGTTATATTCTTAGGTACAGATGATGCTAACGTAAGCTTTATTAATGCTGAAAACTTGTTGCGTCAGACATATATTCGCTTGATCAGTGTATAAAGAACTTGATTTTATGTTATGTTTATCCAAAATACTACTCGAAATGTGACTTGAATCATAAGATCAATAGATCCAGGATGGACAGGAGGGTGGGGATGGTAGCTGGATGGTGGTTTGATTTACTGATTTACTGCTTTAGGGTAAATGTAAAACGTTACCATTTTTAGAGTAAAAAATATGCCACTTGAATCAGATAGATCCACAGACTGATAAGGAGGGAGCGTTGGATGGGGCTGGATGGTGTTTGATTTACTGATTACTGCTTTAGGGTATGCTAAAACGTTACAATTTTAGTAAACATTTGAATCAATAGATCATAGATCAATAGATCCAACTTGGATAGGAAGGGAGGCGGATGGGGGCTGAGATGGTGGTGTTGAGTTTTACTGATTTACTGCTTTTAGGTATGTAAAAGTTACAATTTTGTAAAAAATATGACGCAATCAGATATTCATAAAAGATCACTATACTGGATAGGGGCAAGGGAGGCGAGGTGGGTTGTGTTGGATGGTGGTTTGATTTAACTGATTTACTGCTTTAGGGTATGTAAAAACGTAAATTTGTAAGTTATAAACAAAAAGAATAAGAAATTTTATTTTTTTATTTTTTTTTCTTGATGGTTCTGAAACCATTATTTTCGAAATCTACAGACCCAATAACAATATATAAGACGCCATAGTGTTCATTACACAAAATTACTATCCCACCGCACGGAGCCAGCCCAGTGCAGCTGACAACTCCTACTCCTCTGAGTCAGACTCCTTCTTCATTCTTTCCCTCCTTATTCTTCCTTAATCCTTCTTCATTCCTAATCCTTCTTCCTCTGTTTTGCACTCTGTGCTTTTTTATTCAGTCAGGATCCCCCTCAAGGGGGGTCCTAGACGCCCTATACGGTCTTATAACCAGCATATTTGAGATCTACGGGTTCGATAACCTATATAAGGAACCTAACATGGTTATTATACACTGTTATTAACTCGGCACCGCAGTGGCTCCAGCACCGGTGCCGGAGCCAACTCCTCAGAATCCAATACCAACTCTTTCTAGAAATTACACTCTGAATCCTCTCACCAAATTTCAGCTTTATACGATCAATTTAATTTTTTTATGGGGGTGGGGTCCCCCCTTCGGGGAGACCCACGGGGACGTAATCTCGTTAACAGCAAGCTTACGTCACCATCTAACCATCCTCCAAATTTTAACCCAACACGATAACTCTAACCCATGTAGATATATATAAGACTCAGAACCGGATGCGAAGAAGAAACCGCGGCGGAATACAGAGTCGGAGTGCGTAAAAAAAAACGATTCCTTACAGGAATCGTTTTTCGACTCAGATTCGATTCGAATCTTCGATGTAATAATAATAATAATAACATTGTGTGTATGTGTATGCGCACGCGCGCGCGCACTCTCTCTCTCTCTCTCTCTACGCCATCGAACACCGGCTCGATTGGGAGACGTTAGGGTTAACTCAATCTCGGAATTGGAAAGCCAAAAGGGCATAAACGCGGGAGTAGCGGCTACGCTCTCGGGGGTGACCACCCCTTATATAATCCCTAGGCTTGAAATTTACCTTTTCGAGTTAACCATATATAAGATATATTCAAGTTTGAAGCCAATACCTCTATTCCTTCATATCGAAAAGGCTGGTCCCTCTCAAATGGCCCCAATACTACTATATATATATATATATATATATATATATATAATATATAATATATATTTTTTTGTGCTTTATATATATAGTATTTATATAATATATATATATATATATATATATCATATATATATATTATATATAATATATATATATATTATATAAAATATATATATATATATATATTATATATATATATATATATATATATATATATATATATATATTACTTTGAGCTTTGTGAAAAGTATGACTGATTTTCCGTTGGTGATCATGATGTTGAAATATGTAATGGACGTAAAGTCAGTTAGGCGGTTTAGGATGGGAATATCAGATCATTAAGTTGTTTTACGTAAAATTACGTTAGTGGGTGGGCATAGGCATGTTCCGGATACATGGCATTTGACAGTGCAAGTAAAAGAAAGTGCCAGACTTTAACAATGAAGTATGTGCACGACCGAGACTAGGGTTGAAGAGAAGGACTTTTGAAAAGCTGGCACTGTGTGGAAAAGAGGTGTGGCACGAGCTCTCCTGAAGAGGAGAGGGTATGTAACTGAAGAGTTCAAAAATGTCCGTTGTAATAGCGAAAATATAGAGTAAAAAAAGAGATTAGAGAGAGTCAGTGAGAATGAGAGAAGGAGAGTTTTTAAGAAGGGCTCTCTCTGTGAATGGAGCCACCCCAGAGGTGGGACTTGTACTCCATATTTAGGAGATATAATCCTTCCATTTTGAAAGCTCCAACTAAATTTCTCAGAATTTTCAATTTAGATATCATGCTTTTAAGACAATTACAAAATTACAAGCAAAAATAAGTTGCCAAAAACAGTATTGAAGAAGAAAGAAAAAAAAGGTAACTGACACGCCCTATTTGATGTTTTCTTGCCAAGAGACGAGGAAATGTAATGACTTTAATACCTACTTTCGTCAGACAGATTTTCAAAAAAATCCTTATCTGCTTTTCCTTCAGTAAGAAGAATAATCTCCTAATTTACTAGCTCAAACTGTTAATCGAAAAGTTTCGCGTATTCGATAAGAATTCATAAAATACGACATTCAATGCAAGCTAAGAAATGGTGCACAATGACGTGAAAGATGTTTGGCACGGAAGGATATAGGACTTTCCACAAAAGTTATTTTCATCCATTTTGTAAGCGTCATAATTTACCCTTATCTGTTTTCACGCGAGAGCTGAGGTTTAATTTCTGCCTTATTTTGGAGATGCAATGGTACATATTAGAGATTTCATCATTCTCTTCAAATATAAGTGTCCCAGTTTTCAGAGTGCAAAGTTTTAAGCTGTTTCACTCTACCATAGGTGTCTATTACAAGTTTAAAGTATAGTTACCTAATATACAACATTTCCTAAACTATTTTGAGATTTAGTTCGAATTCTCACTTTCGTTTCACTCGATCCAATTGTCTATCTTCCCTTTTGGTCCCCCTCAATCCCCGGGCCTTTCGTAGTCTTGCCTAACTGCTTTTTTTCCTGTTCATTTTCATCCTGTTATGTTTCTCCATGTCGTCCTGTTACCTGCGACCGCCTTAATTTTCATGTAGCTCTTCCCAATTCTTTTCGTAGAGCCTTACCGAGGGATGAAGTGATAAGTGCGGAACGTATAAGAGAGCGGCGGAAGAGGTGTTGTTGTCATATTGTCATCTGTGTAGTGAGTATTATTCTCCATTTGCTGTCCTTTTACCTTCTACTCTGGTTAATACTGCAGTTATATAACATTGCGAGAGTTCTGAAGTTGTGCTTATGCGAGCTGTAAACAGAGAAAACCACTATGCATATATAACATATATAACATAGATACATTCTGCGAGTTAATAGAATAGAAGAACTTTTATAGATATATCCCTGAAATTTGAACAAACAATTTTTGCTCAATTTTTAAGTTATTTTCATTGGTTTTTAAATTGGAAGTTAAAGAAGTTACATTAGGGATAAAATCCTGATGAATGTCTGGGTGTTCTGTGAGTTGTGAGTCTTTTGTATTCCAACTGGTTTGGACAGAAGAACGAGACGGTTATTTAAAAATGTATTTGTCTGAGACTAAAGTGCAACCCTGAGGAAGGTAAAATAAATTACTGGTGATTAGCCTGGGTTGATTCCTGAGACATGAGATAGGAGCTATAATTTGGGAAGGAAAGGAAATCAAGGTTTTGTTTCCAACTTTAAGAGTATAGGGTGATTTACAAAGATAAGGGTTATAGTTGCAATGGGTGGTGTGGTTGGTTTCTAGTATTGCCGGTAAGATGCAGTTCTCTTAATTGATTGATTGAATAGGGTTTGAAGGGAAACAGATGTAATTTGAATCAGAGTGTTTGCAAATGTCTTCAGAAAGGCTTTTACTATAAGTGTATTTTAAAGTTTTGTGATTGAGAAAATAGCAAGGAAAGGGTTTGTGTAATATGATTCTTGGATAGGTTGTATTAAATGGATTGGGAAATGGAATTTTGTTGTAGATTTTATAAGGAGTCTCTTCGGAAAAAGGAATGATAGTAGAAAGGAGGTAAGGATTATCTTCGTGTGTGTATGACCAAGAAAAGGTTAAAAACTTGTAGAAGGTTTCATGCGCAAGAGGTATTATGGGTTAGTGCTGTAAAATTTGACTATTATTTCTGATGAGTTCATGTATGATATAATAAGAATATAAATTTAAAGGAGTGTTTTGTTGTTTGGCTGTTGTCCAAATGTTTTGTACAGTCATAATAAGGTTGTGTATGGTGTCTGCGATTATTTTTCAAAGTTTAAGGATGTATTTAGCTTTGAGATTTCTTGGTGCAATTCTATGGCAGAGATGAAAGAATTTAGGTACTTTGTTAAGACTATTAGAATTTCCTTAATGTATGCTAATGTATTCGTGTTTTTGTGTGCTTGTTCTTTTAGCTTATAAATGTGGGTTCTCGTGTCTTATAGGAAGTTTATTCTGGTGTTAAGTTTATGTATGTTGGTCATGATGGTTGTTCCGAATAGCTATTGTAAAGCTGTTCCGCCTATATTAATAAGGCCTCTTTTAACTTTTTTGGGGTTTGCTGAGGGCTGAACTTTTAAATGAGATAGTAACCAAGGGACTTTAAAAATATTGTTAAATTGTTTTTGTCGTCTTTCGAGTTATAAGGAATGCAGGTATTTCAATTCTGGTGAAAGACGAGTGGGAGTTGTGTAAAACCTATTGTTAAATCTTTGTTTTACATAGGGCATATAAGTTGTTGTTAAATATACATTTTGGCTTACTATATCTTTTACACTGTCATACATTTCTTTTGAACATCTCAAATCTGTGTTGATGTTGAGGTAGCTTGATATGAATCTTGTTTTCCCTGAATGTATTATGACAAAACCTTGATGTATTTCATATTCTGATTCTGTTTTTTTTTTTTAGAGAAAAGGTGGTTATTAACAATGTTTGGAAGAAGATCTAATTTGTCAGCAATGCTGTCTGTGAAGAAATATATAAAGCTTTATGAGAAATGCTTCTAGTTAGATGTTTTAATATGATGATAAAATGAGGTTAATGGTCTTTGATATTAAACTGTTATAAAAATTTTCTTTTGTTAATATTAACTGAAAATGTATATACAGTTTCTTTTTGTTACATGTCTGAAATGTTCTATTTCTAATATGTTTTTATACTTAGGCATTTATCTAAATGTGTAATATGTTCTCCCAGTAGCACTATAAAAGAAAATTTTTAAATTAATTATGATTTGGTAGGTCTTGGAGGTGGAAAACCTTTATCTTGGGGAAGTTTTGTTTTGGAGGTAGGAGGTATTCTCTGTTACCTTATTATGGTGCCTTGTTGTCTGTGTCTTAGGGACATCGGATGTGGAATGTTGGTTGTTCTCATTGTAAAATTTGGGACATAAGAAGGGTGCCGTGATCTAATGTCTGGAGGAGATGGAGGGGAGGTATTCCTAGGTGTTGTTATAGGAAGTTGTGGAATAGGATCTTGTGGAGGAAGGCTTTGGGATGTTGTTAGAAGGTAGGTTGATTCTTGAGGAATAGAAGGTGGAATAGATAATAGATAATAGAATGGATAATTTTGGAGGTGAGATAGCTGGTGGAAACCTCTGAAAGGTATTCTTTTAGGTGTGGAAAGGGAGAAAAAAAAATTAGGAGCTGGAGCAGGTAAATGAGCATGGGTAGGAGGTGGGGAAGGTGATGATCTTTCCTGTGTTGAAATGTCTCTATTATTATCAGGAGTCTTGGGGAAAATTGGAGGTTGCATGATCTTAGGTTGATGAATTGGAAGAGGGGGAGGTTGAGCATGTCTTTGGAAATATATTGTATTTGGAATGTTTGGAGTTGGTTTTTGTTGTGCATTAAATGCTGGATATGTTTTGAGGTTAGCTTTTTAGAAGGAAAAGGTCGCAGTTAGTTGTGGTTTTGAAAATTGGTATATTTTGGTATGCTACTTTTCAAATCTTTATGTTATCCCTATGA
>JABUQX010074992.1:0-5000 GCA_015478945.1 Trachelipus rathkii | reverse complement strand
AAAAAAACCAATAACCTAATAATATATAAGTCCTCACACCTACGAAAATATATACAAGCCCCATATAATATAATTTAAATATATATATATAAAATTAATAAATGTATTAATGAAATATATAAAAATATATAATAATATATATATATATATATATATAGACATTGGATCTTTTTCTTCTATATATTTTGTTTGAAAAAGAGGCAAAAATGTGGTTATTTTTTATTTTTTTCTTTGTTCTTTAATAAAACGAATGAACAAAAGCTCTTTTCTTAGATGGATCGATGCATTTTTTTTATATTAAAACAAATGCTACAAAGTGAAATTCAATATTATAAAAATACTAAGAAGATAATACCAATAATTATAAATATAAGAGTAAATTACATTAAGTGATGTTATGATACGGTAAGTAAGATTATGAGCTTTTATGAAGCTTTAAGGCCTCGGCAAACTTCAGTTTCTGGACTTAACACGATACATATAATTTTAAAAGCTGTTTGGAAATCTATCGTTGCTATCGTTGATTGCCAATTATTATTAGTCTAATTATTATTATATATTATTAAATTAATTAGTATAATTATTATAATTATAAATTATAATATGTATTATTATATTATTATTATTATTATTATTATTATTATTATTATTATTATTATTATTATTATTATTATTATTATTATTATTATTATTATTATTATTATTACATATTATTTTATTCATTATTTATTATTATTATATATATATTTGATAAAGTATATTACAATTCAATAAATAATCCTCATGTGCGATATCTCTTATACCAATTATATAATATATACTTATTATTCCATTAATTACTAATATTATTATTAATAATAAGTCTCACCTCGACTTATTTATTCACTATATTATATGCATTATTCACCCGGTACCTCCAGCAGTTGGCGAAAGCTATATTACTCTATATAAAAGAATAATTAATTATGTATATTACTATTCTTATTCATTACTACCGAATGTATTAAATTAAATTAATAAATAAAAAAAATTAACCCTCAGTATAATTATTATTTATATATCCGTTATTAGAATGTATCAATATGATTACAATTCACTTAGGTTATTATAGAATCTTTATGATATTGAATAATATTATATAGTTATGATTTATCTAATTAATTATTATATTATTTAATTTAATTATTATATATTATCATTACTAATAAATTTTTTATTAACTTATATATTTTCGTCAATAAATTATTAATTAAATTATTATTAATTAATATTATGAATATATTAAGATTATATTAGTTAATTATCTATTATTATATATTATTTATAATTATATTATATTATGATTATTATTATTATTGATTAATACAATAAACAATATAGATATTATGAAGAAATTATGTTCTCACAGTATTAGCAGTCAAATGCCAAAGTAGTTATAAAGTATTTATTATTATTATTATTATTTATTATTATCTATTATTATTATTATTATTATTTATTATTCATTACTATTATTGATTATATTATTATTCATTATTATTATTTTATTATTATAGATTATTATATAGTTATTAGATTATTAGGGGGCCAGGGGCCTATTGAGACTCAGGCAGTTTATGGGATGATAAAACCGGTGCTTTAAAAACTACGTTTGAAGCTTTCTTTTTGGGGACGTGGTGCCTAGTGGTTAGAGCATCCGGTTTGTTGTTAACTCAGCAAGCGGAGCCAACGTATCGACATCCGCGAAACGAAGAGCCCTACAAAATCTTCTAGTGACTCGAGTTCATTTATTCAAAACCATGGGCTAACACCAGCGTTCTAAAACTTATCAACCAATCAACCCCCATAAACTCTACCGGAAAACTATAAAAAACAAAATCCATCCAAAGTAAGCCTCCATTCCAAGTGACAATGTAAAATATAACACATAATTAAAAAAATCAATTAAAGTCAAAGGATAGTCTTAAGAAAGCAAAAGAGAAAATACACTCTAACAAAATCATTACAAAAGGACGTGCAACAATGCAGAACTCGAAAATGCGCACTGAACCTTAAATAACAAATACCAAAATTAAAGGCAGCAATAAAACAACTAACAACCAACACTCCCGGAATGTATAAACAAGAACTGGAATATTAAACAACTCAGTATTTAACAACCAACAAAAATAAGATCGCAGACGGACTAAACAAAAGAATACTTCGTAAACGTCGGTAAGCAAAAATCTTGAGAGAACAAAACACCCTAGACCCATACATAACCAAACATCAATATAAGAAAACTTTTATCCAAACCAGAAACTTGACGAGTCTCCATATTTTTCTTCATATTCCTCACAGGTCACGGAGTAAAAAAGGTAAAAATACCGCGGAAATTAAAAAACAAAAAACAAATATACTAGTTCATTCGTAACTCCGCGAAAACAATAAATTATAATACATTACTGTTGACAAACAAATAAAATAGCACACCCCTTTAAAACACCGTGCTACAAATGAATCATTTTCTGCACAGAATTTGTTCGGGCTAAAAAATGTCATATTCGAAGGACACAGCAAACCCAGTGATCCCGGCCACAGTGAACATAAAAATAAAACCACAGAAAAGAAAAGCCCACCCATAAGCGTATACCAAAAAAAGGAGACCAAACATAAATTATCCGGTAGCAACCAAAACACTTACGCAGCGAAACAAAACACCAATAGCTAGCACAAACCACGATTTGTAAAATATTTTGAGAAATTAGTTTCAATCAGTTAACAGAATATTATAAACCAAAAACCCTCCATTCTTAATGATTCACCAATTGGATTAGAAAAGGCCGGCCGTCTAACTCTAGACTGATGCCCTCATTTGAACCTTACCGAAAAAGCTGTACAGAATATGAGAAAAGTAATAAAGACTCACCTGACGCCTGCTATATTAAATTAAAATTTTACGAAAAGAGCTACTCAGTGTCGACTATGATTGATCACGAAATAACAATAAAAACACCTAAAGAAAAAGATGACAAATGGCCTTTGAAAGGCCCACAAACTTGACCAAAGGTCTTAAAACGCCCTAACTCTCACCAAAGAGGAGCATGATCCAAGTACGCTAACCAACTGAACCTTGAAAACCTTAATCAACCACACTTCAAACAACAAACCGGAACCTACCCAAGGGGCTCACAATATCGTGAACCGTTTTTATTTACTCTATATAAAAATGATCTGTTCAACTCTCATAACACCATTTTTCCAGATCCTCTTTGCTGACCTGAAAGAACTACCTACTTAATATTAAATAAATGACAAAAATGCACGAAAAAAAAAGTCATCATCTTAGAAAAACCAAGAACAACTCCCCCAGTATAACAAACAAACTGAAATGGATAAGATGCTAACCTCAAAAGCAATATCTGTTAATAGCTCTCAAACTAAAAACATTTGCTTAAATAATCTAATAGCAACAAACCAAAAATAACGATTTAAATATTAAAATCTAAACAAATGTAGAACAAGAAAATAGGCCACCAAATCGCTAAAATACTCCTGGCATTAACAAGCTCGAGCCCATGATAAAAACATAACAGATTTATAAAAGGAAGAAACATAAATTAAAAAACCTAGTTAGCAAACTGTCGGGATACATGTAATTATTGACTAATAAAATACAGAAATATTGTACACTTCTTTACATTCTAGGTAATTAAATATACAGTCACTAATAAACCACTACATTACTTTACTGTCATCCTATTACCAGGAATGAGCGCACCCAAAAAAGGATAACAACTCAGTAATCCACCCTGATAGACTGGTTAAACCAGAAAGAGATTTATCGGCTCCAAAGATTAAGCGCAATATACAATGAGACCTTTTACAGCCATACACAACCATTATTCAACAAAAGCCTAGAAGATATGCAGTTTAAAGATATTGCAGTTTAAAGACTTGCTAAAAATATCACTCCTGAAAGAGATACATAAAATTATCCATAAACATGCATTTGACTTCTGCTAGCAAATTTTCATATATCAAA
The DNA here is from genome assembly GCA_015478945.1 of Trachelipus rathkii. Classification (NCBI taxonomy): domain Eukaryota; kingdom Metazoa; phylum Arthropoda; class Malacostraca; order Isopoda; family Trachelipodidae; genus Trachelipus; species Trachelipus rathkii. The sequence goes on along the minus strand of JABUQX010074992.1, from coordinate 976 downwards.
CAAGGCCAAGGCGAAGATAGCAAAAATGCCACCAATAAAAAAATCTCAAAGAAATCATACGATAACGTAAACCCTCCCTTCACAAGCGAAAGACGAAGATAAGGCCACGCATCCACGCACAGCCGGCGTGGCCGTTGCATCTTCCCCTGTAAAACTCAATGCCAACAAAGAGATCCAAAACCGAAAACTCTGTCCAAATCTCAAGCAACTTAGCTAAAAAAAATTAAAAACGTAAATATTATCTCAAACATATAAAATCACCCATTACATAAAAGTAAAACTAATGTCAAAGTAGATTGAACGCTACGTAAAATACTAGCATACTACAACGATAATATGATATTAAGAATTATTAATTATTGCTTGTATTATTGAAGTTGTCATATATATAAAATTAGATATAATATTATATAATTATTTTATTATTCATTATTATTATTATTGATTATATTATTATTAATCAATTGATATTATTTATATTAATTATTAAGTATTTATGAATCATGATATTATTAATTTAGTATTGAGAATTATATATTATTAATATTATTTTATTAATTATTATTATTATAATATAATTAAAGATTAAATTATAATCATTATATTCATATATTATTATTATTATTTTATTATTATTATATATTATTATTATATTATGTATCATTATTATTATTTATTACTTACTATTTTATTATTATTATTTATATTACTTAAAATTTATGACCAAAAGAATATGGACGAATTCATCTATCGAGTATGGATAACCAGTATTATTCTCTGATATTATCTATTATTATACCATTTTATTACAAATGCAAAAGAAAGATTATGATTTATTTGTCGTGCCAGAAAGCATATACCTATTATGAATATTACAGTCATTATGTATACAATTGTTCAGTTAATAAAATAATTGCCTCCATGTATTATTAGGTTAAAATTATAATAATTGAAAAGAATATATAAAAAGTAAGTT
>JABUQX010074991.1:25000-27500 GCA_015478945.1 Trachelipus rathkii | reverse complement strand
ATTAAATGAAACTAAATTAAACATGTTTTCAAAAAGTAGAGTCTGGGATTATTTAAAAAAAAATCTAATGACGAGTCAGTTTGTAATCTCTGTGGCAGAAATGTGAAATCCAGTGGCAATACAACAAACCTGAAAGCCCACATGGTTGCCTGGTTGGTTGAATGTCTCCCTGGCTGGAGCCCCTCCAAATTAAAAATGCCAGGCGCAGGATGTTGATGGAAATATGAAATTTTTGTCAAAGAAAAGTGAAAAGAAATTTTTTTTAAACAATTTAATACATAAAAAAATAGTAATCAATAAAGAAATAAGAAAGGAATGCTTTTTGCAACTGCAAATTGTGCGTACGATATTTGTTTTTCAATATATCCAATTATATAAAATTTGGGCTGCTATCATGAGCCGCCCTTCCAAGCAAGGGGGAGCAGCTTTAAATTTATAGAGGTTATGATATATGTTTATATATATAGAATATATAATAATATATATATATATATATATATATATATATATATATATATATATATATATATATATATATATATATATATATATTTAAGTCTTATTATTTAAGAAGAAAATTTAAACTAGAAACATTTGTATTGATGCTCAAATTAATTAAATATTTAAAAAAAATTTATTTTTATTAAAACAATTTATCAAATACAATATGGAATGATGGAAAATTCACACAATATGAGCGGTTGCAAAATTGATATTATTTAAAAAAGTAATTTCCTTGGGTTCAAAGGCAAATTTATCAACACTTGTTTGAATAAAATAATCGTTAATTATCAAACAAGTTATGTGAAAACTCATTCTTAACTATCCCGTTATAACCTGTTCGTATGTAAAACATACAATTTTATAAAAAATATGACTTGAATCAATAGATCAATTAGATCAATAGATCATGGTGGACAGGAGTGTAGGTTGGGTGGTTGATTTACTGATTTACTGATTTAGGGTATGTAAAAATTTAACAATTTTTACTAAAAAATATGACTGACAATAGATCAGTAGATCAATATATCAATAGATCATGGTTGGACCGGAGTGTAGGGTGGGGGGTTTGAATTTACTGATTTACTGCTTAAGGGTATGTAAACATAGCTCAGTTTAATATTGTCTAGAGTTTACTTAAAACATTAAATAGCATGATGATAAGAAGCTCTACTTTTAATGCGATTTAATATAATATCCATTCATCATTATAAAAATATATTATATATTCTATATTTATGTATCGTCTTGTCAGCTGACTATGAGATTCGTGAACCATCATTTTTCGAAAATCTATCAGACTCTCGCCTGAAGCCTAGAATCTGAGTGTATAATAATAAGAACATCTGAAACCTAACACTGTTAATGATGTGATTCAGTTACACGAATGATTATTAACTCGACAACTACGCCATACTACTGCTCCGCCCAGCACGGAAAAATAGGCAACGTAATCCTCCGGGGACTCCTCATAATCGAGCACATGCCCTCTCAGATCTCGCGTGCGCTTCCATCATTTCTGTCTCCTTCCATCACTTGATCCTCCTATCTCTTCCTTTGCTTCATGTCTGTTCTTTCACTGTTTGCAGTATTTATCCTAATTCATGCGCTATGGTCTTTCTTTATTACAGAGAGGATATGTAGGATAGTCCCCCTCTCGTGGAGTTACTTCGGCCGATATCCAGAGAGCCTCAGGAAAGTCACTCCTGGCAATCCTTCTGCCAACTCCGGCTCCTCACCCAGCCTCAAATTCAGTCTTCTACGATCATTTTAATTTTTAGGGGGCAGCCGCGTTCGCAGAGGGACGTTAATTCTTGTATCGACGAGATTACGTTCACCTCTAAACTCCCCTCCAAATTTTAACCCAATAACTGAATAACTCTAACCTCTATAGATATATATCGAAGCCATAGGCTGAGCCGGAAGCCGGAGCCGGGAGGCGAGTACGTAAAAACGATTCCTTTACAGGAATCGTTTTCGGACTTCAGGATCGATCCCTTTTCAGGAATCGATTCTTCTTTATCCAAATTTTCAGCCTTTTCTACGGAAAATTAATTTATTTGGGGGGCAAGCGTCCCCCCTTACGGGGGAACGCAGGGGTCGGTACGTAATCTCGTCTACGACGAGATTACGTCATCACATTGCTCAAACAATAACTCGTCTTAAGCCTAATCTTCGCTTCGCTCGGAAGCCGGCAACAAGGGCGTAGCGATTATTTGAGCTACGCTCCGGGGGGAGTTACCCTATATACATCCTAGAGACTTGAAATTTCGCGTGTATCGAGCTTAAACTTCAATAGATTATATTCCAAGTTTCAAGGACTTGGATACCTATATTTTCCTTCCTTTTGAGAAAAAGCTGCCAACGCTCAAACTGGTCGAATACTACTATATATAATATATATATAATATATATATAAATATACATTTATAAAACAATGGTATAAATTATATATTTATATATATATATATATATATATATATATATATTTTATATATAT
>JABUQX010074991.1:17500-22500 GCA_015478945.1 Trachelipus rathkii | reverse complement strand
CTGATCGAAAGAAAGTGGGGAAATAGGAAGAAAAGACATCCCTGAACATGTCTAGTTCCTATGCCAGTTAAATGTTGAAGAACCAATAAGCTAGCGTGAGAAAGACGCTTTCATTTTGCAAGGGAATTCGAGGTATGCCGCCTGAAGGGCGCCGTACTCTGAAATTCTTTCGCAACAAGTTTTTTCCATCGACTTATACTTGCGAAGCAAAGTATCGATTCACGATATAGTCCCCTTCGCCGGAGATGAGAACTGGTTATTATGGAAAAAACTATTTCACTTATCTCAAGGAACAAATCATAAAGAAATGAACAAGAATATTGGACATGAAGAAGAAAGAGTTCTGTTTGAACTAAACTTCTTACTAGATGTCGAAGCAAAATGAATAATGAAAATTTCTATCATAGATTCCAAGAGAATTCCTCTCCTAAGAAAGTATTCTTGAAACGAAAAGATAGTTTGGAAAACAAATAAGACCAAAACTCAATGTTTTATGGAGGCATATAAGAATGTGTGTCCTTGTTTTTTCCAAATCCTGCGAAGATAAATAGATAAAGAAAATAGATATATAGCATGGGGATAAGGTGTGGTTCTAACTCATATGGTGTCTTTCCTAACGAATGACGTTTAGAACATTTATGCATTTGTTTACCTTGTTAAATTTGCGATTCCCTTTTATGTTATCTAAAAAGAAATTAAAATTTTATCTCGGGTTATTATGGTCTTTGGTTAATCACATTGACCTAAAATATTATTTTGATATGTCCAATTGGTGATTTTTTTGGTTGCTTTTCTTTTCCCTATTCTTAGTAACGACTAGTTTTTTACTTGTACTGGCCTAAGTATTTGGTCGTTAGCTAGAGTTAATTGTTAGTAACATTCGTTTAAAGAAGATTATGTTAAAGCTTTTTACCCTGCTTAGGTTCTTTGGACTTTAGTTTCATTCGTATACCATTCAGACTATCAAAATTTCTTTTAAAATCTTACATGCTACATAAGCGACAAATAAAGGTTATTACGACAATTAAGCACTAGTTTTACTTACTAATGTTAGTAGTAACATTGTTAGAAAGAAAATTAATTCTAAGAACGTTAGTATAAAGATATGAGAAAGATATTTGCAAAAGGTTTTTTGTTAGACTAACACCGCAAAACGAGGCTCCTTAATATTAGTATAAAAAAGCTATTAGTATTTGCAGCTCAATTTTCCAAAGATATGATTGTTGCTTTATTACTGATAGAAATTCTATAAGAAATGTTAGATATTTTTTATTATATATCATGGCGTTTAGCAACACTTAACTGTTTAAAAATAAAAAAAGCTATTAGTATGGTAGATCAATCTTCAAGATATGATGGTGAATGATACTGATAGAAATCTATAAGAAATGTTAGTATATTTTTGTTATTATATCATGCGTTTGACAACACTACTGTTTAAATAAAAAAAACTGTTAGTATCAAAACGTAAAAATAAAAATATTAACGGAAGTGTTCATGCCTATCATCTTCCTGATTAGAAACATGCTAAGCGTTAAACAAAATGTTAAGATTAATGGCAAGGTTAATTGTCATTCTCTTACTGTTGGTATTGTTTTTATATTATTTTTTAAAAATAAATCTTTTCTTTTTTGAAATGTGATTCGAATCAACGAGACGCCCCTTAAAAATCCGCAAATGCGAAGGTCTCGTTAAAAAATAAAAACAATCAAATAATTGATGTTTCGAAAACCAACAATTTTTTAGGAAACGATATCTCGCGTAAGATTATAATTATCTTTCATCAAAAGCTAAGTTATTTGTCCTATAGACTAAAAAAAAAAAAATCTTTATGCTAACAAGTATCTTATTTACACAAAAACCGCTTAATTATTTATACAAAAACGTTCTCATAATATCTCAAACCAAAATGACAAGTGGAGTGGGAGCTAAGTCTTCCTCTCTCTATTTAATGTCATTTTCATATTTATAAAGCAAAGATAGGCATCTGAGAGCTTCGCTGTAGCCTCTATTTGTGCCTAAATGCTTATCGCTATTACTCATTTTTCCTACAAAAGTTCCGAGCTTCTAGCTTATGAGAACTCACCATAAAATCTATGATTTGTCGTAAGGAACGATATGATATCTTAAATGAAATTAAAAAGTTCATTTACTATGAAACAATTCGAATATTATACTGGCGGTTACATCTAAGGTTAGCGAGCAAATTGAATACAAAGCGATGTAAAAAAAAAATTCCTTAAAGTCTATATCATACAAACGTAACTCCATTCCTAGCTTTGGTTCTTTTCATCTATTTTTCGGGATTTTTGTCTCTCGACAAACATCCACTACGTCGATAACTAAGACTCACACTACTAGAGATCACTATCTCTTTACGTAGGGCTTATCATCGACAAGGAAAAGAACTTTCAGCATTTTCTATGTTGGGTTTTCTCTACCTCTTGCTTCTTCCCTCCTATATTGGCCTACTGAGACTTATGGTACTAGAGATCACCATCTCCTTCGTACTTGCTCATAGCCCTCAAAAACTTTTATTTCTTACCTCCTATATTGGCTTACTGAGACTTATGATACTAGAGATCACCATCTCCTTCGTACTTGCTCATAGCCCTCAAAAAAAACTTTTAACGTGACCCAACATAGTCGTTTATCGTAAGTACATCCTTAAAACATACTTAAAACAAAAATATGAACAAAAATATGAACAAAAACTATATGCAAAACTATCTACTGAACTATTTACCAACCCAATACGATTATCTTTCCTGTCACTCCAGTTCTGAACTTGTTTCTTTATCACCGAAATACTTCTTCAATCGTTATTCTCTTCCTACGGCTAAATTTTAGCTCTGTGACTCACTATCTTTCGTTTCCCGGACACTCAGAGGGAGTGAGCTAAATCGTGACATGATAGAAAAGAACAACTCTCCAACTTCTCGAAACTTTTGATCAAAACCGCATGACTAATAGTTAGAAAGAGCTAATCGTTGGTTGAAAACTACAACGGAATGCTAAAAAACAAAGCAAAATACAGCAATAAACTGATGAGAAGGTCATGTATTTTCCCTATTTATACTCTAGTTCTCCATGTAGGAGCATCGTTTTGATATCTTAATTCCTACCGAAAGAAAAAGAAATACCTTTTGGGAAGAAATGTTTGACTATTTCTCACATATGATCAACTTAAAACCTAAGACTGTGTTGCACACTTTCTCCTCTTACCACTCTACTAATTATAGGATCCGGTCATGACTCCATCCCTATTTTAGAAGAATCTGTTGAAAGAAATGTGGTCCACGTCTCTAATGACTACAACCGAAATCCAAGCTAGTGAACATGCAAATAGAAACATAAGCCTAATAGATTGCAAAATATTTCCCTAATCCACTAAAATTTTTGACTCAATAGGACACTGTTGTTTTGTCTTCTCTCGTCGTTCTACATCTTTCTTTGGCAATTTTGCTTTTCGGGAGTGGTACTTGTAACCATTTTCTTCCTCTCCCATATCTTCCGGCGGGGTACTCATAGCCCTTTCCCTCTATCTCCCTCAAGCCATAGCAAAATTTCAAATAAGATTTGTACACTAGAGAAAATGTTTACAGGACCTATAGAACCTAATCAACGATATGCTATACATGCAATCAATTTTCTAATCCAGACTAGTTCATGTTTAGATGCAACAATTACAAAATAACTAAATACAAAGCAATTTATATACCAAATCCATGAGATTTGTTCCCTCGTAATTACTGTCATTAGGCGGTGCTTTTCCGTTCTGTGATCTCCTTTTTGGCCATCACTCTCTGGTCAGCGGAAACGTGGCAAACGCCGACTCATCCTTTACTTATCCGAGGGAGGACGGGAATCAGGATGATCCCTAGTGCGAATTTTGATGTCTGCCCCATCATACATCTCTGCCATTTAGAACTTCTGAAACATGGCCTAAGCTATTTGTAATATTATAGATAAGGAAAAATTCACGATGAGGTAAATCATGCAAATAATTAGTCAAAATGAAGAAATTGCAAGATAAACTATGACAACTTAAGATTAATAAACTTTCTTAATCCCAGCTAAATGTGTTATATTTACACAAAAATACATGTTAAAAAGTATCATACAAAGAATCCTTATACATCCCATTTTTCGCTCATACAGACACACCATAATATATATATCATATATATATATATATATATATTATATATATATATATATATATATATATAATATTATATATATATAATATATATATTATATATAATATTTAAATATATATATATTTTATATAATATATATTATATATTATATATATATTATATATATATATATATTAATATATATTTATTATTATATATATATATATATATATATATATATAATATAATTATATATTATATATATTATATATATATACATATATATAGTATATTTATTTTCATTAAGTTGTTATAATTAGGGTGTGCCAGACTCTAAATGTGTTTTCTTAGCGATCTCTTTTGGCATGACAATCTTCTCCTCTCTCCTAATTTAAGACACTCTCGAAATCTCACGACTAAAAACCTCTTTTAGTACCTTCCCATGAGGGGTGAGCAATTATGCTTCGGTTGAGTGAACTTATTTCTGTCTCTCGGTCAATCGGATCTACTCTTGTGGAGGGGTACTTGGACATTTTCTCCTTCTCTGGTTCTTCAACGAAGGGGTACTTCTCGCCTCTTCGGTCTCCGTCGGAAGGGTACTTCTGCCTTTCCCGCAATCTTCTATTGCTGCCTCTCTTACCGATTCTCTTTTGTAAATTGAAGATTGACTGAAGCAACGGCTTCATTGCCTAGACTGAATCTGTGTTTTACCCTATTAGTTTTTAAAAGCGAAATGTGAAATGATTTAACTAGTGTGCAGCCCCCTTTTTTTTTCCAATTTCAAATTTCTCTCCTTCTGACCTTTTCAATGTCGCTCAAACCTCCTTCTCTATAGACTGGCTTTTGGGAGTTCCTATT
>JABUQX010074990.1:0-15515 GCA_015478945.1 Trachelipus rathkii | reverse complement strand
AAGTATGTTTGTGGATTAACAATCAAATAAAAAAAAGTGATAAAATAGTTTCCTAATCTATAATAGTTAATGGTAATGTTTTTTAAATTGAATTATTCAATTTTTCAAATTGATCTTAATTATTACGAAGGGAAGCGTTGCTTCGCCCTTGCTTCCCGTGGACACAGCTTGATATTATATATATATGATATATATATATATATAGTATATATATAGTTATATATATTATATATATATTTTATATTATATTATATGTATATATTATATATATTATATATTATATAAACCGAGTAAATTAAATAACCCAGTAGTTTTATTGTCCCTTTAATTTAATGAGGAGTTTGTATTGTTATTAAAGTGACTCTGATAATTCGTAAAGTCCTAAATGTGGTTTGTATGGGTTAATAATTTACAAAGTGTTATTTTTCCATGGTATGGTTTGTGTGGGTTGTGGGAGTGTGGGGGGGGATAGAAACATTTATTCACTTTTTTTATTTGTCTGAACAATACGAGTAATAAAAATTAACAGGCAATAGAGTTATGGTCAGTTGTGTATTTTGTAAGAGAGAGAGAAGATAGATGAGGGAGAAGAGAAGAAGAGAGAGAAGAGGAGAGAGAGATGAGAGAGAGAAAGACGAGAAGAGAGAGAGAGAGAAGAGAAAGAGAGAGAAGAGAGAGAGAGATAGATAGAGTAGAGAGAGAGAGAGAGAGATCAAGTTAATCTGACTCGATATCACAGGGGTAAAACGAACAAAAGGATGCCGTTTTAAATAAAAGCGTCTTGCATCCTGATTTCTTAAACCAATTACAATTTGAATTTTGAAAAATAAGCACATGCTTATATGTATAGTTAAATCAACTATCGACAATTGAAAACTTTGTGAAAGCTTTACCTTCTCAGCGCCATAAATGCGTTACCGGGTAGTAAGTGACGCTCAACTCAATTATAGAATCTTATATCTTTCTTACATTGATAAGAGAATCGAAATAAAGTATAATGAATCAGAATATTGCTGTTTAATAAATTATATGCTATAATATTAAATAAATTTAATAAAATTCAAAAGTTAATAAGTATTTCTGATGAATCAAAATAATATTTGAAACAAGAGTTTTTTAAAAATATCATACGAAACTATCTTATGAGCAAGTGCCAATTTTGGTACCTACAATTTGGAAATTAAAGAGATACAAGTATTGTCCAGCAGCATTAATATCTATTGAGATAAAACCTTTCTTAAATAAATAAAAACCAGTGCATTCTACTAACAAGTGTAATAGATTTAATTAATCAAGAAAAATAGTCTATATAATATATACAAATTAACTGTAAATAACGTTAAGTAACCACATTTAGTATATAATTATATATATATATATATTATATATATATATATAATATATTATATATTATTTTTATAATATATATATATATAGTTTACAATATATATGATTTGAATTTTATATAACAACGTAAAAACCTGCAATTAAATTTGTATTTGTAAATACCCCCTAATATTTTCACCATGCTGGGATTCGATCGCTGGAAACCCTAGCAGATGCAGCGTGCAAGTATTTGACCACTACGTGCTCACGCGAGATCAAAAGAAGAATCCGAGAAAACTTCTACTGTCCAAGCAGAGCATACACGTTTCTGCCCGCTCGCACTGCGGGCGTAGGCCAAACAGAGGACCGCGCATGGTGATAATAATACCAAGAACAGCGGGTCAATTATGTACATTAAGAAATGCAATTAAACCCAATTAAATGTTGTAATTGTAAAGTCCCCTCTGATATGTTCACCATCTGGGTTTCGATTGCATGTTATTGCATTTCATAGGTACATTAATTGACCCGTCTTGGTATTATTATCACATGCGCCGCGTACCCTGTTTGGCCCTACGCCCGAGTGCGGCGGTGAAACGTAGTAATTGCTTCTGTTTGGACAGTTTAGAAGTAGTCTCGTCCTCTGTTGTCTCCGGCGTGGCCGTAGTGGTCAAACACTGCACCTTTCATCTGCTTAGGTCCATGGATCGAATCCCCAGCTCCATGTGTGGAAAATATCAGGGTATTACACACACACACCCACACACCACCCATATATATATATATATATATTATAAATAATATTATATATAATATATATAATATATAATATATATATATATATATATATATATATATATATAAATATAAATTATAATATATATATATATTTACATATATTATATACAAATATTATATATATAGTATATATTATATATTATATATATATAATATACTATATATTATAATATATATATATTATATATATATATATATATATATATATATATATATATATATATATATATATATAAAATTATATAGTATAATATATATATATAATATATATAAATATTATATATATTATATATATATTATATTATATTATATATATATAATATATATAATAATTAATGTATGCCGTGTGTGGTGTGTGATGTGGTGGATGTGAATGTTGTGAGGTGGAAAGAGGTTGGGCAAGATGCCATGTAACAAATTTCTGAAAACTAAGGATAAGTGAGTGATTTTGTATTCAATTATTTTTAAATGGTTATTAGCTCTACTACATAATGTTAAAAATTCCATTTATATCAAGTAAAATTCCGCTGGAAATTTAGAAAAAATAATTCCGAATCACATTTCGCATATAATTAAAAAAATTATTAATATTCGCATAGCGGAAATGCGGGAAATTAGATATTCTGTCATCTCTAATATATATATATAATATTATATATATATATATATATAATATATATATATATATATATATATATATATATATAATATAATATATAATATATATATATATATATATAATATATATAATATAAATATACATAATTAATTCAAGTACATTTTGTCAAGTACAAGTTACTCCAAGAATTCATAGACAAGTACAATACTCTTAGATTTGTTCAAGTTACAGAAATGGTATAAAAGGTATCAAGTACATAGTACAAGTACCTTTATGAAAATGCATATAATAATTATATATATATATAATAATATTATATATAAATATTATATATATAAATATATATATATATATAATATAGTATAATATATATATTTATATTCATTCTCATCATCAATCGATCGTCTCATCATCATCATCATCATCACCTCTTCTCTCCCCAGACTGGGGCGTGAGGGGAACGTGCCCGAACAGCACCAGAAACAGAAAAATAGCTAGAAAATATGAAGCAAGTTCAAAAAGAATACCCTAGCCTTACACCCCCTTATACCTTTACTAAATGAAGCTCGTCGCAGTCCAGGAAAAATCCACCCTAGATCTTCAGGGGACGGCCCCACGGGACCCTCCACTTGTACATCGCTCAGATGGGGTAGTGGGGGTGTGTGGGTGGTGTGTTTTTTTTTTTTTTTTTTTTTGGTGGGGCATTCCTTGGCTTCAGTGGCAGCCGCCATACCCCTTGAGAAAGCCCCGCTATCGATTCCTTTAATGCGCCTTTCTTCTCGCATCTGCCAAACTCACCTTTCTCTCCCTCCAGGCATTCCTTACTGGCTCAATCCACTTTCTCTCTCCCAGCCGTTCGATTCCCACACACTCACCACTATACATCCGTTAACCCAAACGAATTATTCATCCATCCTTTCCACTATGACCAAACCATCACAACATTACTTTCATTTATTCTTTCATTTACCCACTTTCCTCACACCACACCCCTCTTAATTTACTTCACACGCTCTTTTCATTCTTTCTCACCCACCTACACGCCCCAAGATTGTCCATGCTGAACACCATGTCTTTAAATCTATATCTCTATTCCAGATCATAGTTTACTAATATACATTAACACAAATAACAACATACCCTCATGCAAACCCTAGCGCACTCAAGGATTTAATTCCTTTTACATCCACAAGGATTTAATTTCACCAGCCACCTACCTGCCATTCACAACTTTTCATACTACACTCTTCATCATTCGTTCCCTTTCATCCAACATATTCCTAAATATTTAAACTCAGGACACGTTCCAGCTGCTCCACCATTCTAACATAACTCACACTTCCTAGGACTCTCCTCACTCATAGCCTTAACCTTACTCTTATCTACATTTACTTTCAAACTCCTCCTTTAAAACACCCTACCAAATATCTCTCTACCAATCCTTCTCAAACTCTCTTCAGATTTCCCACACAAAACCAAATCATCCTCATATAACATAGAACCATCCACTCTCTTCATTCTTCATCATTCTAACACCATCTCCCCTGCCACCCCCACCTTCATCTTTCATAACCCCATTCCATTATACAAAGTGAAAACACGGAACATGAACACATTCCTAACCCACTCTTACTATAATATAACCATCACTTTCGACTCTATTTATCTCTTACACACCTCACTTCTCAACATACTTTTATTCCAGTCAGAAGCTTTACCAACAAACAACCATGTATTATAACTAGCACTGCATAGAGCTCCCTATTAATGCCTATTCATACGCTGTGACAAACCCAATTAAAACTTTAATACAATTTATTTATCTCCTCCTTCATTTTCTCATTCATTAGTTTCAATGTAAAATTTAATCCACACATCCACTCACCACTTCTAAACGCACCTTTTCTTCGCCAGAATCATTCCTACAGTCCCTCGAGCACTACTCTTCGACCAAAAAACCTGTGCATATATCTTCCCTACAACACTCAATTAAACTATTCCCTATTATACCTATAGTTCCCTTACCACCTTACCTTAGTTATAAGTTACTATACAGCTTCTCCCCAATCCCTGGAACTATGCCCTCCATAAACGCTTTGTTACAAAAATCCAAAGTAGTTGATAAAAAACAAGATATATATATTATATATATATATATATATTATATATATTATATATATATTATATATATATATATATATATATAAATATATATTATATAAGATATATATAGTATATATATAAGGTATATATATATTATAATATATATATAGTATATATATATATAATATATAAATATATATATATATAATAATATATAATAATATATATATTATATAATAGATATATAATAGATAATATATATATATTATGGACATACTTTAATTCGTTAAATGAAATTCCTTAGAAACATATATAAGAAAATAAAATATCAATGCGTAGAAAAATGATAAAAAAAAAAAAGAAATGAAAAAAATATTGCAATGTTAAAAAAATTGCCAAAAGTAATTGCAATTACTTGCAAATTTTCACTACGAAATGGTACAAAGTACAAGTACACTGGATTTAGATCTGCAGTACAAGTACAATGCTCCAAAATGACTTTAGATTACAAGTACAAGTACAACTATTGACCCAAGCCTGATATATAATAATATATATATATATATATATATATATATATATTATAATATTATTATATATATATATATAATCATAATATATAAATAATAATATTATATTATAGATATTATAAATATATAATAATAATATATATATATATAATATTATTATATATATTATCCTCTAATTCCAATCCAGAGGTCACTGTATTAATCCTACTGGGATGTTTCTTTGTGCATCAAGAGTATCAAACCATATACTGGTTGAAACATTTGATAAACCTTTGATAATGTTAGAAAAGTTAAGACTTGGTCCCATGGCCCAGTAGCATGCGCGCCTTGCACAAATTAATAACAGAGCCGTCGGTTGAATTCACATGACTTTTTCTTGTTTGATTGACAGCATTCAAGTTCCTTCACCTATGTAATCTACTATTGGGATTATGTTACTAGGAAACTCTCCTGCTAAGCAGGGGTATCAATCTTGTGTCTAAACCATCTGCCAAAAACCCTAAAAATCTACCTCTAACGTTGCAAAGCCAGAGTCGTTGCTAGAAGGAGAGTTTTCCTGTCCGTCTGTCCAGATTACTTAGGTACTATCAATCCTCACAATTTCTCCATACTTTACTTTCTTCTAATTAGAGGATGATAACCCTAGCTAAATCACCTCTCTCTTCCGCTCCAACCGGGACATACACCCTAAACCAGGTTCCAATCAGATAATGTGCCCCATATGTCTCAAAGCAAATCAAAAAAAAAACCAAACTCCCAATAAAATTAGAATATCAGGGCAAATGGATTCATAAAAATCAATTATATTACCCTTTAAACTTCTACCAAGAAGAAACACACATGGTCTCAGTTAACCAATCATCAATCAAAGTGCAAACTCACCAATCATCTCAGCCAACCCAAATCCAATCTCAGTCAACTCAACAACATATTGCAATAAATATTAATCGGCTCCACAAAAAAAACATCTCGAAATAGAATACCTTCCTCGCCAACACACAACACGAATCCAAGACCCACACCGCGACCCCCTCGCCCAAACAACAGTCTATGATAGCACTATTCCAAGGACCACCCGACAAATACCTCTATGGGTACAAACAGCCTCTTCTCTGGGTTACTGACGCCAAAAATATTGCAAATCTATACAAACCATCTCAAATCAGCACACACACAATAACTCACCCTTAATAATCAAAAAAACAACATCACCTACCATAACACCTCAAATTGGACACTAACCAACCTCATACCAACCCTTAAAATAGCTCGATTAACCAATATCACTCACAACATAATCAATATAATTATATATATATATATTATATAATTATATATATATATATATAATAGAAGGAGTGTATATATATATATATATATATATATAATATATATATATATGTTTATAGTATAATATATATATATATCATATATATATATATATTATATATAAAATATATCCAAAATTCAAAATTACTGTAGCCTAACAACTACAAACCCCATCTAATGCACCTCTGAATACACCGAACTTAATTTATGCTCGGCGACTTTAACACCCGTCCAATCTGCTTTGGGCATAAAGACCACCTTAACTGGAACAACAGAGGTGTTCACATTCTCGACTCACTGGAGTCTTTAAACATTCTTAAAATATAAACCTAACCCAGCAGGAATATTTTCCACAATAGACCAACCATACTCCTATCGAGCGCACCAAGACCAACATATACTTTTCCTCACACTTCTCCAAACATCCTAACCACAAAACAACAATGAGAAACGGAAATAAGGACCCAAACCTACCTGGTCAATGTTCCCAATATAATGACATACACACATACGCACGCACGCACGCACACACATACACACACACCAACATAAACAAATCTACCTCAAGAAACAACCACATTACTACAAGACTATAAAAAATAGAAAAAAAACGGTCAAACATGAGAGAAAACTTACTCCCCCACTAGTATAGAAAACACTTAGCACAACGCCGGAAATTTACAAATCCACTCATTAATGGAGAAACTCCCTCTTCTATAACCATACACAAAGCGCAGACCATACAAATATATCCCCAAAGGATACAGAAGTTAATATTTAACCCATCCCTTACTTCAGAGATCGTACTCATGTGCTTTTAACAAAACCAACAAAATAATACATCGGTCAACACAGAAAAAATATGCAGAAACTCTCCAACAAATAAACGCCCTGAATAACAAATCCCAAACCACAATCACAAGCCCACAAATAAATAAATGTCAAAAAGATACCTTTAAATAACACAAGTTTATAAAAAAAAAATAATTCGGCCAATGGACAAAGAAATAAATGACAAGTTAAATAAACATCTACACATACTATAAAAAACTGTGTATAACATATATGAAAGTGCCTTAATAAGTCTTCATATTAAAAACATATCTGAACCAAATACATAAGCATCAACGAAAAACATTCAAAACTAGCAATACAATCAATTGTCCAATACTGCGCATATACATCTCCATAAACTAACACACCACAATAATAGAAAGCATCATCAGACAGCTGAGACAACAGCCTCGAAATCTGAGAAAACCCAAATTTCCCTTCTTCAGTATCTTCCAAGACAAATCACAAGAGAAATAAAAAAATATGCTCCATAAACTCCCCTGCAACAGGCTCCGACAATTCTCAACCTGCACCTCTTTATATTAATCTAGACCCTCAGCCATCATACTAAACTACATTATATACAAAAACATGGCACTGCTTAATAGTTCATCCTCCCTCTAATAATGGAACGTTCATCCCAAATTATTAATTCCTAAGAAAAGACCATAATGCTAGCTAAAACCATTAAAACGCCATAATTCAAACTTTCTCTCGGCTACTAACAAATTTGTCCAATACTCTAGAAAATACTCGTACTCAAATCAAAAAGATACAAGACCATTTACATACCAAAATACCAAACGTGGATCAGGTGAAATTACACTCTACCTACCCACTACTAATCTATAACCACCATTTTAACCAACCGCATCATTCAAATAACTGTCCTTAGCTCAAAAATTTCCATGCCTTAGAACTCTCTAATATAACTTTTTCACTATATACATAATACAAGTAGCTTTCGAGACATCCCTCAGACATTCTCGTTCAAATATATCCTACTAACTCATATAACTAATAACTACCAAAGCATATCCAAACGGATATCCAACTTTCTATCTGGACGTACAGCCCAAATATCTAACAAAAACTTTCTCTCAAAAAGAGTAAAACTAAAAAATGGCATAAATATATATAAATAAATATAATATAAATAAATAATACAATAAAGTAAATATATATAAATAAATAATAATAATAAATAAATAAATAAATAAATACAAATTAACGGTCTCACATTCAATACACACGCCACCTTTTCAAAACTATGCATTTAATATCCCTATTCGTATTTGGCCCCTCCTCTTCAACATATTCACCGACCTACTATGTTGTCCTCAAACTCCAGACACTAAAATATTTAAATATGCTGACGGTTTAACTATCATTTAACACTAAAACTCTTCTACACCCACAGTCACCAGACTCCCACAAACGTATATCAAAACAACTGGAAACTTGGTCAACTCCAACAGAATGACAGCCTCCCCAGAAAAATCCTCGGTAACCCAAATCACAACCGACAGACATCATTTCTCCCTCCATCCTCAAATAAAACTAAATAATTCATTGATTCCACTTAGCAAAACTCAAAAAATCATCGGTCTCACATTCAACACACACGCCACCTTTTCAAAACATATACATCACATTACTAATTTCATAAACAGAAAACTAAACACCCTGCGCACCCTCTCACAAAATGAATTTAGTAATGAATCAAATACCCTCACCTGTCACCACTGCATTCAACTTCAACTTCAACTGCATTCATATATAAGACCAACTCTTAATTATGCATCTCACGAATGGTATCTTGCAACTTTTCTCTCTATGAAAAAAAAACCTGCCCTCCGATGCATAACAGACTGTATAAAAAGCACCCCAATTCAACACCTATATACATGAGGAAACCAAAACTCTCCCTCTCCGTCACACCTTTCGAGACTTCAAAAAACATTAAAATCACCACCTTCTCACCGGGTCAGTATTATAGTAACACCCTCAGAACCATCTCACCCACACCAAATAACACACATCTAAACATACATATGCACCCAAGCATAACAAACATACTTCAATAACCTTCAGTTAAACCACCTTATCAATGCTCATCCACTTGAAATATCAAACTCCCAGAATACTTTCCCACGCAAAATCCAAATAGCATTAACCAGAGTGAGGTCGGGAGTCGGGACACCATCCTAAATTGCACAAACAAACAAAATCAAAATACAATAAAAAACCACATCTCCAACATCCCAAGATGTCATCTAGAATCTCAAATATCATTATCTACTCAGTTCCAGATTTCCACACTGAGAGACCTATGGGAACGGCCGACGACCGTTATAGGTTTCCCACGAGTGGCGTGGCCCATCTATTGAACACGGACCAGCGATATTATATATATATATATTTACCCAGTAGTATATATCAAAACTATAAAATAGTATATATATATATTATATATATATAATAATGATAGTATAATAATATAATATATTATAATTATAGGTACATATGTATATATATATTTAAATATATTAATTGAATATAAGTATATCTTTAATCCAAATATTGATACTATTATATATACGTCTAAAATATAAGGTATAATAGTAGTGATGAACAGTTTTGAGCGACCTCACCCTTTTTGATAGGAAGAGAATAGAGCTATCCTCGGTTTCAATCTGAAACTAATGTGAATAGCTAATCTTTAATGTCCATGGTGTTAAGCTCAAAACAGCGCGAAATTTCAAAGTCTCTAGGATATATACAGGACCACCCGAAGAGAGTCAATGGAAGCCGTGCCGCCTCAGCGGGCTGAGATTAGGCCTAAAATTTCGAAGTTAGGCTTGAGCTTGATTGACGTTTTCTCAAGGTCGGGAGACGAGTAATTACGGCTCCTACTGCCCCCATAGTACGCCAGCTCTCTCCCCCCCTTAAAAAATTAAATTTGATGTAGAAGACTGAAATTTGGCTACGAGAAAGAATCCGTATTCCGAAGGGAATCGATATGTAGTCAGAAAAACAGTCCTGAGGATCGTTTTTTACGCACTCGACTCCGTAGCTCCGTCCCAAGGCTCAGTCATATTGTATCGAACTTTCCATCTATAATGGCGTATAGGTAGAGTTATCCCGCCTATATCGGGCTTTAAAATTTTAAGGAGTTTAGAGATGAGGTAACGCTCTGATTCGTAGACGAGTACAGTTCCTAGGGTCCCCCGAAAGGGGGGGACCCACCCACCTTAAAAAATCGAAATGTTACGTTTATAAGGGCTGAAATTTAGGTGAATGAGGATTCAGAGATTGTAAATTTCGCTAGAAGATGCTCTGAACTCCTGGAATCATGAGGTAGGATCCAAATGCACCTTATGCCGGAGGCAAAAGGTGTTGCGTTTGCTGAGTTAATAAACATTCGTTATAACAACAATATTGGTGCCTTATATAGGTTATGCGAGACCGAAGAGCTCGATATGAGGGTTTATAAGTTCCGTATAGGGTGGTCTAGGACCCCCATTGAGGGGGTCCTGACTGAAAAAAAGCACAGAGTGCAAAAACAGAGGATCGAGGGAGGAATGAAGAAGGATGAAGGAGAATAAGGAGGGAAGAATGAAGAAGGAGTTCTGACTTCAGGAGGAGAGGAGTTGACAGCGCCTGGTTGCTGCTCCGGTGTGGTGCCGGTTATTTTAAAATATTTGTGTAATTGATACAATATTGGTTCTTTATTATTTTATTGGGTTCTGTAGATTTCGAAAAGATAATGGTTTTTCAGGAACCATCAAGAAAAAAAAAAAATAAATAAATAAATAATAAATAAAAATTTCTTATTCTTTTTGTTTATAACTTACAAATTTATGTTTTTACAACCCTATAAGCAGTAAATCAGTAAACCAAACCACCATCCAACCACCCTCCTGTGCGTCGTGATCTATTGATCTATTGATTCAGTTCATATTTTTTACTTAAATTGTAACATTTTTACATACCCTAAAGAGGTATATCAGTAAATCAGTAATCAAACACCATCCCACCACCTCCATGATCTATTGATCTTATTGATCTATTGATCTTTGTATTTCAGGTCACATTGAGTTCAACTTTGGATAAACATAACATAAAATCAAGTTCTTTATACAAAGATCAAGTCATAATGGTGCTAATGCAATAGTCACAAAAAACAGCACATCGAAACAGCGAATAAATTAACTCCACAACGACTCACCTGAACACACCTAATAACGAAGAATAAACAGAACGTCTAACTTAACAAATACCATACTTAACAACCAGTAAACAGTAACTACTAATTTCATACAAAAACTGTAACGTATTACACCTTGTCAAAGTTATTCTCTAACATAAGAACAATGTAATTACAAACACGAAAAACAGAAATTTAAACCATAACCTTTGTTCTTAGTATTTAATCCATAACAGAAGCAGTCCGATCATAAGTCATGCTATTCACCGTAAACAAACCGGTATTCACATTAATAAAAGGCCAACATAGCACCCATTACCAGAATCCAAAGAACAAATAATGTTATGACACTAACAAACCTGACACATCTAGCAAGAAAAAAGCTGCTAACTAAATATGAAACGCTAATATCTAAATCATGACAAAAGTAAATAGAACTAACAAGACGTTACAAAAAACATATTTCGGTTTCAATACGCTTTAATCAAAATACATGATCACCAATCCAATGACAACTTGTTGAATCTTATACACATTAAACAAGTTTATATTTAACAAAAAAATTTTTGATTCCAGAACCTTACCTCAACCATCAGTAATACCTAATTGGGTAAAAAACATAACATACGAGCTACTTCGGAGTTTTTACCCTCTGAAAGCTAAACCAAATGAACTATAAATACTTAACACACAACAACCAGACGATAGTCAACAACTATTCATCTACCACAACTAGTCAATAAAAAGCGAAACATACGTGGAAGTAAAACAAGTATTCTCATTTATCTCTTAACACTATAATTTTTTCATTGAAATGAGCGTTATATAAATACATAAAAATAAAAACATATAAATACTTAAAAACATATAAATACATATATAAATATACGTTTTTTTTATTCTAAATATATTAATTCATCTAATCAGAGAACATTGGATTCAACATAACTTGGGGTAGTTCTTAATATATCTCCCTTAGAGATTCAACACCCATTGAAAGAATGTAAGTATAAATGCTTCAGCAACACTTGAGAGAGACAACATTTTTTCGGCCATATTTTTGATTCAAGCAGAGCTACTCATTACTCTACATACAAGTGAGAGAAGTAAACTCCATCCATGCTTATAGTTTATTGAACCGGACTCTGTCTACCGCATCAAAATCAAACATTATGTTTTCAGGATTGTAAATTATCATAGATACACCCCGTGTGCTATATGTATAAGTCCTCAAGTATGTCAACATCGTAAAGATGATGCGATGTTAATTTGTTTTTTATTTTAAGCAAATAAGCTGTAATTATTTTCAAGGATGTTTTCGAACTTGTTGAAACCTCTATGCACCCTGTACGCAGGAAGGTCACTAGATCGATGGGTTTTCCAATATGTTGCGCTGAAATATAAATCAAGGTATTTAATAATACGTCACACGACAGGAGAACAAAAACAGTCAATTTTATAAGACACGTTACGCTTCTTTCCAGAGAAATCAGGGTCGATCCATCGGAAACACACACTACTACCAGACTGCTTGCAGAATGTCGATAATCTTTGATGGAATTCACATCAACACCATTCTGAATAAGGGTCTATTATTTGATCCTCTGGCAGGAATACAAGCAAAGGCAATGTAGCGATCGCCATTCGGTTTACGATTAAATATAATGACACATCGTTAGGCATGGGAAATAATTAATACGAAGCTCCTCGTGAAGAATATCAAAACAACAAAAGCGTAGAGATGCGGCGAGGCAACGAAATCAGCACAGACGAAAAAAAATACACTAAAGAAAAAAATAGAGTGATAAACACCCCTTAATGTAATGAGATCTTTCTTTCCTATTACAATCAGAAAGAAAGTAAATAAGAATACGACGTACGAACTAACTATACAAGTTTAAAAGTGTATATATCGTCAACAATGACAACAGCAATGTTTCACTAGCAATAAATTAGTTTATTATGTATAATTATGTGGTACTAATGAACAAATGTGAAAACACCAAATACTAAAATGAACTTAGACAAAATAAAAAAAAATTCTAAATAATCAATAATAATAATAATATATAATAATTAATACAATAATAATTGAATAATAATAATAATAAATAAATATATAATAATATAATAATAATAATACAATAATAATAATAATAATATAATAATAATAATAAATTAATAATAAATAATTTGCAACCCCATCATCATACTGACAAACAAGTATATTTAACAAAAATATTATCATAACCTTTGTCTATATTTATTCGATACAGACCAGCGAATAACTGTAAACATAACAAAGTTTTATCCAAACATAATCATAAAAATATTTCTTGTCTTTGAATTAAAATATCCATTAGTAAATTGTAATAGTTTTACTGATTTTAAACATGTAAATCAGTAAATCAGTAAAATCTAATCCCGTCAACCCACTCCCCATGTCCTTCCTCAATTGACCTTTTGAATCTGGTAGTTGATTCATGCAACATTTTCGGGAAGTAGTTCATTTCGGATAAATCATACAGACAAAGCAAAATTAACGGTGTCTTCCCATATATACTAAACCATCGAGATTTAGGGCTAGACCTGTAAACCAAACGTTTTTACATTAATAAAGCTAACATAACATAACCTGAAACTAAGAATATAATGTACAAGACGAAACCTACACACCTCATATGTATTGAATAAAACTATTTACCAAACGCATTAACAAACCTTTCTGCACTTAACAAACCGATCTGAGATTTTTTTAACATCCTACAATACGTAAACCTTCACGGCATGGAGTACATTGGCCCAAGATCTGCGCTAAAAGGAGTTAATGGTTAATTACTAGGAACATCGTATTATATAACCAGAAATTCCAAGCATAACCTGTCTAATCATCATACTGGAGAAAAGTTTAAAGCTAATGTCGTACAGTTGAGTTGTTTCATATCTCGCGGACGTATAATTTTCCATATTGGAAAATATCCTCGTCTACTAATTATCATACATCTCCAACGATTATTGCAATATTAATAACAAAGTTTAACCCAAACATAACAAAAAAATAACAAAATTTTATCCTGACATACCAATAAAAAATAAGTTCTATGAATAAAAAATCATAGTATCACAGTAAAGCGTAATAGTTTACGGATTTCTTAAAGCAAGACAATAAAATCTCATGGTAAAATCAACTCACCCACTCTACTACAGTCCCCTACTCACCCACCCACAGCACCGTAAATGATCAATTGTGAACAACAATTGTTTCAAAGTAATATTTCGGTAGTTATTTTCGGATAAACCATAACATAAAATAAGTCAACAACCAGAAGAGAGTATATGTTAAACGCAACATAAGTTTCAGCATCAAATAAGCTAAATCAATATCATTTAACCCACTGAATCTACGACGTTGCAGACATATAATGTCACCAAATAATGTGCATAATTCCAAAATACCAATAGCGTATATGATAAAACCGGTAAATCACCGCCTTCATTTCACTGCCATCTTTCGGTCCTCCGCAAAGGTCATACAATACTTCGCTCATTATGATTTTGCCAACTTTTACCAGCCTTATCAGGCAACAGGTTTAAAGCCGTATTATCTAACAATATACCACTTAACAAAGTGATCAATCTATCAAGATAACCAGCATTATGAATCTTGAACTATGAATCGACATTATCTTCATCAAAGTGTCACTCGTATATCGAGTATAACATCATTTGAACTTATGAAAGAAACGTCAGACATTAGTAAAGAATC